>WAAD01021820.1:26974-51336 GCA_013389945.1 Fregata magnificens | reverse complement strand
GCATGTATGCAGCAAATGGATAGTCTCCTAAGTATTTGTAAGATAGGTGACAGAGATATCAGCTTATGTATTTGATTTCTGCTTCATTTCTTGCTGTTGAATGTCATGCTTCAGTTAAATATGCAAGTATTATTAATATATGAAGCAGTTCATAGTCAGAGGGTTCTTAATAAGTCATTCCAATTCATGAAGGATCATTTGTGATATAAAAGCATTTGCAGATTAGGTTCAGGGACAATTTACCTGTCTGTGAGGAGTGAAAACCCCTCACATCGTCTTTAGGACTGGAGGAGGATCCTGGCGAATCAGCCCACCTTTTGGCAAAAAGCTGACATTGAGTGCCTGCTTCCCAGTCAGGATTAGGGTCCTGGGAGAGACTTGCTTATACCATGTGAGAGAGCATCTCTGGCTGGTGAGGTCTTAGGCAGCAATGAACAGATCTCAGGGATATTTAGTCTCCCACTCTGCCACCAACAAGTTCAGCCGCCAGGAGGTTGATGGAATAACAGTGTCATGTATGTAGAGAAAAAAGCATCATATATTAGGTACACCCATTCTAACTAATAGTGGCCTGGCATCTTTTTGAGTGAGACATACCTCTTCTGCCTTTGAGATCATGGTGTAATGCTGTTTTCTGCAATCACCAGAGTAATTACACTGGTGGACGTAAACTCTCTGCATTCAGAATTCTGTTTTTCACACTTTTTGGAATGGTTGATTGGCAGACACTGCTCAATAGCTGCTGCACTGCACCCTGCAGTAGCTGCTTTTCAACAGTGTTTGTTCAGTAGTTAGTTCAGATCCCTACATACATCGTTTACTTTATAGTGAGCAATTGGTATCTTTTGGGATGATGGTGACAATATAAATCTGAGCTTTCACTACTGGGATATTTGAGTCAGAACTGTCCTGTCTTTTGAACATTTCATTTTATGCTGCTTCTCTTATCATTATCAACTAGTACTGTTCTAATTACATTTTGCTTTTAATAAAAATGACTATAAAATAGATAGAAATTATCAGACCCAAATGACTGTTTTTCCTATGTGCTAAACCTCTCCATAGTTGTTTCCTCTGTGGGAACATAATTTGCAGGATTTTTATGTTGCTTTGAAATTCTAGGTCTTCCTGATTTGAAATTAAAAAAATGTAAAGCTCTCATTCCTGTTTAGTTCAATTTAGAGACAGGTTCGAGGCTCTGTTGAGCAATTCAGCATTCAACCTCAGCATTCAGAAGGTTAGGGCTTTGGTGTAAAGGCTATTCCAAAAGTAAATGTCATTTCATCTCCCTGAAATCATACTTGCAAGCCATGAGTTCTGTCAAATACTTAGTGCTGTGTCTCTCTCATGAGTCAGTGTTAATAGAGCATGATGTAAAAAAGATAAAGAAGGGTATAATTCTTTGTCTGTCACATGCTTAGGACAGAAAGCAACACTGCATTAAGAGAGGCCTAAATAGAGTACTGTTTGCCTGCACTGTCCTGAATCTGTTGTATTTACCAGCTGTCAAAGAAATGATAACAAAATATATAGTTATTGGCTTTTCCTCCCAGTCCGTATGTTTGCCTTTTGTCAGAAGCACAAGACTGTAGTTGAGACACAAATCATGATCTTGATACAAAGAGGTGCTATCAGCTTTGCTGTTTGAGCCTTTTTCTGCCTGGGAGCTGTGTAGAGTTCATCCCAGCAGGAGATTGCGCTTCACAGATTTTGCAGGTAACATCTGCAAAATTGCTAAAAACCCAAATGAAACCAGACATGCTGCAGAGTCCCCCCTCTCTCTTTGAAAGGGGTTCCAGGAGGCATTCACAGCCCAGTTGGCCATTTTGCACCACCACAGTCATCCTGGTGCCACATGACCTGTAACATCTGTTCCTTCACCGACTAGACCATTTCTCAAGGATAAATTAAAAACAATTCTAATTAAACACTATAATGGAACTATCAATCTGTGTTACTGAGGCAGAACAAGGATGTAATTAGTTATTGATACAAAAAGATTTGTTTAAACTAGTTTGGTTTGCTGTCAGCCACCACAGGCTTTAAGTGAGCTTATACAGAACTTGAAAATAACCACCACTGTATCTTTCTTTTAGGCTAAAGATACATGTGGGAGCAGATTCTTGTAAACTACCCAGTCAGTTGTTCCATGTTCCTCACTATTTTAGGTAAGAAATCTGCACGTTTACTTGTAATATTATTTCTTTTGACTGGCAACGCATTGCCTCCACTATTCAGATGATCTATTTAACATATATTATATTCACCACTTCACTGTATAGGCAGCCTTTTCTTTAATTATTTTGAAAGCTAGAGGAGAACTCTTTATAATTCAACATTTACCAATCATTGGTACCTCTGTTACCAGAGAAAATGCTGTTTTAAACCCAGACAAAATCCTGCACAACCAGATTTAAAAGAAGAGTGGGGGGGAAACATGATGACAATATATGAAGTGTAAGAGGAGGTGGGAAGATTTGTCTGAATGGGAAATGAATACGAATGTCTCTTCCTTGTAACACCAAAGTCTGGTGTGGTTTTTGGGGGTGAACTGTGGTGAATGCATACTTTGTAAGGTTATTACAAGATTGCAATGATCAAAATCAGAGGTCTTACCAAAAAAGAGCTTGGAAATAGTTTGAAATGAGCTAGCTTTAGTAAATCAGTGGTGCATTTTATTCCATTTTTATTTAATGGTCTTAATTAGTTTTCCTTCAGTATTTGCTCCATAGCTTTCCATAATCTTATGGTAAGACTAGTCCCTATAGTTACCCACATTATGCTGTTTGGACTCTGTCTTAAACAAAAAGAATTACGCCTACTCCTCAGATATTGTACCAGTTCTGAAATGATAGATTTTTAGAAACCTGGCAAACTTGCACCGTTTTAAAATGCGTACCTTCTGCATGCCTCTACAGCACTCACAAGGGCTGGGCCGTTCATCAAGGAAGGAAGAAGAGAGATTCTTCCAAGACTGGACTGGAAATAGCTTGTACTCTCTGCTGTAATTTGCATCTTCTCACCCACTTCTGCTTCCCAGGCAGCAGAAGTGAGTTCTAATGGAAGACATAGATATTGCTGTAGTGTAGCAACTTCATCTGAGTTGATCTAACCTGTGAACAGTATTTTCGTGCCAAATTAATTTTATCAGAGGATTAAATAAAAGGGGAGCATAACCTGGTAGTATTTTGTTCCTCAGTAAATAACAAAGCTAGTAAAAAAAAGTTATTTAAAAAAAAATTAAAATAGTTTTGTGTTTTGAGCTTTTGCCTGACAATATCATGTGGATTTTATGCAACCTTCAATTTGCCAAGTTGTCCATAAGGAGTCTAATAAAAATTTGGCCATTTAGAAAATACAAATATAAAATTCTTTTGGAATAGATGGGGGAAATGGTTTGTAAAATGTAGACAGATGGGATTATTTTGTTCCAATCTACAGTACACCTCTACTGAGATGAACACTGTTTACTCCTCAGTCATGTCCTTAACGGAAAGCAAAACCAGCACCAGACCGCTGTTGCATGGAGTTGTTTCATCTGCTACCAGAGAACAATTCACTTATCTTTTTACAACACAGAGGGCTATTAAAAAACATCCTTCCATTAACCTGGGTTTGTTCAGTTAAATGAAGATGAAACTGTTTTCCTCATAGTTCTCTCTGTCAATCTGAAGGAGAATTGCAACTAATGTGAGAAAGCATTTCATTGCCAACCTCAGTTTAGGCACAGAGTCTTAGCTGTAATCCACATATAGGAAGCCAGTGAATGACAGATGCATCATACTAAATTTGTGGCATGGTCAAATCACCAGCCTGTTCACTGGTGTTCATCTATAAACCTGTCAGATGGTGACCACTCTGGCCACAGATAGCATAGGCCTGATTAAAAAGAAATCCATCTACAAAGCAAAAGGCTCTTGTTACCTTTTTTAAAAATCAATTCCACTGCTCAATATCTTGTTTAACCCACAAGTGTTCTAGTCTGTGGGAAAAATAGCAATTGTTAACACAGTAAAACAAGAGCATGTCTCCAATGCAAGGCCAACAAAGACTCTACTTTACTGTATTTTTCATTTTGTTTTGCATTCCTCTTCCTTCAGTGAGGCTTAACTCAACCTGTGTAGAAAAAATGACGTGAAAAAAGGTCTGTGTATGGCTTAGACCAAGACAAAGATTTATGGCCTTATCATTGCTTTTTATAATTTAATTCTCTGAAGTTCATTCTCGCTTATTTTAGGTCGCCATGTTCAAGAGTAAAAGGAAATTTCCTGCTGGTAATTTTACTCTGTCCAGTTTAATCCGTAGGCTGTGATGAGAAGTACTAAAGAATAACCAACCAGCTAATGTGTCCGAGAGATCATTTGTTTTATTCATATGAATACATTTATGCAATAAAAACTCTGGTTTTTCCTACCTATTAGGGGATAGTTGGTGGAGCATAATAATCTCTCATATTAACTGTGAAAAAAGAATCTAAGATCCTTTCTTTTTATTCCGTTTCTAGGTATAGTTTGCTATACGATTACTTTCAAATTTATAATTGTACTTGGAGACAAGAAAATAAGGGATCATCTCAAAAATCACTACCGAGGGGGTGCTTGAAAATCTCTGAAGAATGTTAAATAGGTCAGAATACAAGAGTTACATGCTGACACAAATTTAACATTTTTTGGGGGGGAAATAGTCTATCAAAATGATATTAGACTACTTGACATCTTTTAGAGTCAAGCCCTCCAGGAACAGCCAACCGGTTAACGCTAGAGGTCCAGTTTTTTAGAAGCTGATGAGATTCTTTTGTGTTCATTCCTAGTTATCTAACCTAGTTACACTTTCATGTACTTTCTTGTGTTTTTAAGGAATGTTGTTTTGCCATTTTAGACTCTCACTGCACCTACTATCATTATTTTGCATGGACGTAAATTGTGTTTGCTGTCCAGAATCGACTGGAAGAGCAACAGGAGTTCATTCACACATGCTAACTAGCCATACAGCTATGCCTATGTGACTTACATGACTAACATGCTTCTACTAACATGTTTTGTGCTGGCTTCCTTGCATATTGTGACAAATGTGGTGTACTGTTGTCCCAAGGCCTACAAAATGGTCTCCATTCAGGTATTCATAAGGCAGTGCTTGCTGCTTACCAAAACTGATGGATGGAGATTTCAGGGCCTTAAAATGCATTGTGAATGGCACAAAGAAGCTACAAGTGTTATTTCCATCAAGCAGCTATGGGTATTGGTCTAAATTATCCTGCCTCTACCTCCTGCATATTCATCTGTATTTGGGGGCTCATTTGTATTTTATTCTATAGAAGCTGAGAAGAGCAAGCAACTGCAGCTGAAGGTTTTCATAGAATCATAGAATCATTAAGGTTGGAAAAGACCTCTAAGATCATCAAGTCCAACCATCAACCCAACACCACCATGACTCCTAAACTAGGCCCTGGAGTGCCACATCTATACCTTTTTTGAACGCCTCCAGGGTTGATGACTCCACCACCTCTCTGGGCAGCCTGTTCCAATGCCTAACCACTCTTTCGGTAAAGAAATTCTTCCTGATGTCCAATCTAAACCTCCCCTGACGCAACTTGAGGCCATTTCCTCTCGTCCTATCACTAGTTTCTTGGGAGAAGAGTCCAACACCCGCTTCACTACAACCTCCTTTCAGGTAGCTGTAGAGAGCGAGAAGGTCTCCCCTCAGCCTCCTCTTCTCCAAGCTAAACAGCCCCAGTTCTCTCAGCCGCTCCTCATAAGACTTGTGCTCTAGACCCTTCACCAGCTTCATTGCCCTTCTCTGGACACGCTCCAGCACCTCAGTGTCCTTCTTGTACTGAGGGGCCCAAAACTGAACACAGTACTCGAGGTGCGGCCTCACCAGTGCCGAGTACAGGGGCACGATCACTTCCCTACTCCTGCTGGTCACACTATTCCTAATACAAGCCAGGATGCCGTTGGCCTTCTTGGCCACCTGGGCACACTGCCGGCTCATGGTCAGCTGTCGACCAGCACCCCAGATCCTTTTCTGCCGGGCAGTTTTCCAGCCACTCTTCCCCAAGCCTGTAGCGTTACATGGGGTTGTTGTGACCAAAGTGCAGGACCCGGCACTTGGCCTTGTTAAACCTCAACTTTTGAGCAACTCTCTGCCCACACGCATGATAAATACATTTTTCTTCATTAAACAAATTTCCTATATTTATATTTTTTAGATACTTCTAATCTAGACTTTTTGGATGACAACTGCCTGATCAAATTCCAGAAGCAGAATCATAGAATCATAGAATATCTCAAGTTGGAAGGGACCCATAAGGATCACTGAGTCCAACTCCCTGCTGCTCGCAGGACTACCTAAAACTAAATCATATGACTAAGAGCATCGTCCACACGCTCCTTGAACTCTGACAGGCTTGGTGCCGTGACCACTTCTCTGGGGAACCTATTCCAGTGTCTGACCACTGTCTCTCAGTGAAGAACCTTTTCCTAATGTCCAATCTGAACTTCCCCTGATGCAGCTTCAGTCCATTTCCTGGTGTCCTGTCACTGGTCACCAGAGAGAGGAGATCAGCACTTCCCCCTCCGCTGCCCCCCTTGAGGAAGTTGTAGACTGCGATGAGGTCACTCCTCAGCCTTCTCTTCTCCAAGCTGAATAAGCCAAGTGACCTCAGCCGCTCCTCCTAAGTCTTGCCCTCGAGACCTTTCGCCATCTTGATTGCCCTCCTCTGGACACAGTTTAATAGTTTGATGTCCTTCTTATATTGAGCCACCCAAAACTGCACACAGTAATAGAGGTAGGGCCACGCCAGCGCAGTGTAGAGTGGGACAATCACCTCCCTCAGCTGGCTGTCTATGCTGTGCTTGATGCACCCCAGGACATGGTTAGCCCTTTTGGCTGCCAGGGCACACTGTTGACTCATATTCAACTTACCATCAACCCAAACCCCCAGATCTCTTTCCGTGGGGTGCTTTCCAGCCTCTCATCCCCCAACTTGTACATATAACCAGGATTACCCCATCCCAGGTGGAGAATCCAGCTCTTGGTCTTGTTAAATTTCATATGGTTGGTGATTGCTCAGCTCTCTAGTCTATCCAGATCTCTCTGTAAGGCCTCTCTACCCTTGAGGGAGTCCACAGCTCCTCCTAGTTTGGTATCATTGGCAAACTTACTTAATGTACAGTTGATTCCTGCATCCAGATCATTTATAAAAACTTTAAAGAGCACTAGCCCTAAAATCGAGCCCTGGGGAACCCCACTGGTGACTGGCCACCAGCCTGATGTAACCCCATTTACTATAACTCTTTGAGCCCAACCCGTCAGCCCGATGTTCACCCAGCATATTATGGACTTGTCTAGCTGTGTGCTGGACATTTAGTCCAGAAGGATACTGTGAGAGACAATATCAAAAGCTTTGCTAAAATCAAAACAACCCACATCTGCTGGCTACCCTTCATGACCTGGGTGACCTTGTCATAAAAGGAAAATAAGTTAGTTAGACAGGACTATCCCCTCATGAACCTGTGGTGGCTATGACCAATGACTGCATTGTCTCTCAAGTGTTTTTCAATAACTCCCAGAATAAGCTTCTCCATAATTTTACCAGGCACTGAAGTGAGACTGACAGGCCTTGTAATTACCAGGGTCTTCCCTCTTACCCTTCTTGAAAATTCGGACAATGTAAGTAAATCTCAAGAGAGTAAAGAACTAATGTATTGTTTCCTTGACACATAGGAGTCAGAGCCCCACCACTGTATCAACACAAAAGCAACAAGGAACAATGCTTCCAGCCATGCCTTCCAGTTCATCCATCTGGGTCAAACACTTTTCAGCGTGCAAAAGCTGTGGGAAGTTTTCACCACCTCTGGGGCAAAATTTGCATTGTCCAAATAGAAAGAAAAGAAATTATTTGATTCAGTGTCTTCACAGTGCCTAGACAGACAGGATGAATCACAAACATTGTCCAAGATAAATGTGACAAGTTTACTCAGCTGCTATTCATTGGGTCAGATTATTTGTTATACCCTTCACCTTTTAGACAAATTGCATTTCACTAGCAAAAATTTTCATGTAACCCAAAAGCATTATTAATTTATAAGCAAATTATCATCCAAATATTTCTCCCAGGTCTTGTGCGGTTGCCTGCCATTCGTCATGAGTTTCAGCAAAACCTACAAAAAGTGAATATTTAGAAGGTAAATGTTTTTGAAGAGGTGCGGGAGCTGGAATTCACATGGGTTAGTGATTTGGTGAATGTGTGGACATAGCAAAAGCAGCAACAGAAATCATGATTAAATTAGAAATAGAACTTCCCCCCGCCAAAAAAAAAAAAAATTCTGATTCAATAGCTAATTTAGCAGAAAAAATTATTAGATCAATTCAGTTATTAGACCAGAAATGGTATCTACACTGAGTTTTCTAACTTCATATACAAGCACCTTAGAAAAGGGTTCATTTTCTCTATAGTAAATATCCCTTTGTGTCAATGAGTGGTATGGCGGCCTTTAGAGGAAAAAAAATACCCTGCCTGATTTATGTACCAGGCCCAAGTATAGGGCTTCTATGTTTAGAAACATAGAGGATATACAGCCCTAGAAAAACAATCCTGCCCTTGTTGGAATAGGGGATAGGTTTCATATTTGAGTTCTGTTCCTTTACTAACTTGTAGAACTGTAGGTTGTAGTGGATGGAGCAAAACATCAGACCCACTGGGGCAAGAAAAGAAAGATAGAAAATCACAGATTTGAGGCACTACCATACTGAAGCTATTGCTGAATGTCCTGGGTCCTCTGTAGATGAGAACAGTTTTCCTTGGAGGGGTAAATAAAGGTTTATTTCTATTGCTCAGTGACATTTTTTCAGTGGATATTTTCTCTTTTCTTTTAGTGCTGGACTATCTTCATTAGCTGCAATGTGACTGACAGATAATTTCAAAGGATGATCTATGAAATGCACTGATGATGCTGGGAATTATGTGATGACCCACAGAAGCCACAGAAAATGGCACCATACAGGCCTGGCAATGAGTGTGCTATGAATTAGGGCCTGTAGCAGTACCATGAAGTGTGCTCTTGCAACTATTATTTATTGCAAATCAGTAGCATGGTTGGAACATTGCAGAACATAGATGAAGTGATAACACTTGCTACAATGAGGTTAGAGTTGAAAAGACAAGTGATCCTGTTGCGGACCCACGGTCTAGTGGGTAACCAGAAGATAAACTTGCTGCAGATTGGTACCATTCTTTTTCCTGAGATACTGTCACATTAGAAATTAGCTAGCTAGATTAGCTAGATAGCTAGAACTTAATTATTTGGCTGATAATTATAAGGGGACTGTACAGAATGGTATTTTAAGTAGGAGGTCAAATTCTGTATGAGGCCCATTTTTGCATAATTCCTTAACAATTAATAAATTATTAAGAGATAACATAAGCAAGTTATAGAGAGGAATAGCAGGGTTATAGATAGTTAAGTTCTCCAGTTGGAAATACAACAGATTATTTTAAGCCATAGTTCTAAGTAGTGAGTTGCCCTGTTTGGCTTCGTATCAATTGAATAAACATCCTGTCATCTTGTTTGCTAAAGTATTGGAGTTTTGCTCTGGTAATTTTCTATATACTTTCCATTGACTTTGTAATGACTTACAAGGGAAAGATAATAAATTTTGGTCCGTAAACTCTAGTGAGAATAGGGTAAAGTGGTGATTTGGACAGCACAGAGACCTTTTGTATCAAGGATCATCTACAAAGAACTGCAAGTGTAGCCTCTATTCTATTGCCTCCCCTGGAAAGAACACCCAAAGATCCCAGAGCAAAGCTTGGCTGTAAAGCTGCCAAGAGTATAATATATGTTGAGTTATGATTCCCTTATGATACTTCCTCTGTCATGCCTTCCCGTAGAATATATGGGAATTTATGTGAAAAATCCATGAGAATTTGGCATTTGGTGTTCATTTGTGGTTTGGAAGTCTATTCTGAGAAGGTAATTTGCTGTCATAAAGCAAATTCTATGCTTGAGATAAGTACAACCTACGCCCACCTACTTTAGACATTATCTAAACCTCAGTGAAATGAGTGGATATATTTATACCATATTGGAAAAAATTTGGATGAGGTCCTCCTGTTCCTGCAAAATTCAGAATATGAACAGACTGAAAGGATTCTGATTTCATTTCTCCTTAATTACTGAAGTCCTTGTGATAACACGTCCTTCTCTCCCTTGACAAAGCAACCAGGAAGACATGCAATATGTACTTGAGTTCTCTGCAAATAAGGATCGGGCCTGTTAGTGCTTAGATTGGAAATGACCTGGAAGATCATGTTTCCAAGTACTTTGGTGCTTCGTTAACATTTTGGCTTATAGACAAGAGTGTTTCCAAGAGCATCAGCCTGCTTCTATTACGTGGTACCTTTACTATATACTCTGATATGTGATTAAAAAGGGAATTCTTGTAAAATCTGTCATAATTCCGTGAAGAGAAAATTCTTATATATTTTTTCACTCTTACAATTCTGAAAGAGGATGTTATAACATTGTTGCTATTTGTTATGACTGTAAGAGTGCCTTAGGGGCCTCACCTCAGATCTAGACCCCATTGTTTTATGCAGTGTAAAAGTACTTTTAGTATTGTTTTGCACTCCTTGTCTTAACTTGATATCTAGTACTGTCTTCACCGTTTAATATCATTCATGTTCCACACCTGAGATGGCTGTTTTCTAATACTTGTTAAAGTAATTTCTGGACATATGGTTTGAAAGTGCTTTGAAAATCCATATAAAGGCATTGTGTAAATCTGACATCATTATAATTTGTTTATTTTGGAGATGCTTTTCAGATAATTTATAAAATAAAGGTGTAAAGTGGGTTGAATCACAACACTGAGTTTTGGCCTGGCGTACCTACCCATTCACAATATGGAAGTAAGTTCATTTTGTGCTAGTATGTAGCTTTAAAAAAAACCCAAAGACAAGTCATACTGAAGCACACATGATTTCTTCCAAGACAGAGGAATAAATCTCTGCTTCTTTCAGTCTGATTGCTTCTGATGTCTCTGCAGTAAATATGGATCAGATCAGCTAGTTGCAGAGGATAGGGCACTAAATTTCCTTTAATTCTTGGTTTAAAAAGAAATCTGCTTCGGCAGAAAAATTACTTGCCCTGGAACGCATGGAAAGTAAAAGGCTGAGTTTCTTTTTGAAAAAAGCTTTTCTTTCTTTGCCATCGCATTTCTGATGATATGTAAAATATATCCCTGCAGAGCACAGAACAGAAGAGACTGCAAAGTACTCTGGAGGAGACTCTGCTCCATGTTTTCTTTTTGGTGCAGACTGTGGTAGAAACTATCTGGGGCAGATAAATGTAAGTGGGAGCTATGGCACAGAACTGAGTTAACAAATATTTAAAGAAATTCAAAGAAAAATAAATTTCTTAATTATATGGGATGGAATGCATAAGGGTTCTGACAAAGAAAATGGTTTTGGTCAAAGCTTTATTGCCTGAATTATGTAACTGTTTTAGATTAACACTTGATAACACACTGGAAATGAACTGTGTATCTCCTCAAATTTCTGAGAGGCCTAATTCTCACCTCAGCTAGTTTCCCACTGAGGTGAGAGGAAGCTTTGTTGTTATGTGTATGTCACCAAAAGAAAGGCCCTGTTATCCCCTTATTTATTTGAACTCTAACTCAGAAGAACAGAAGAAATGTATTAAGTATAAAAACTCTAGTTCAGTGTAAGCGCTTCTGTATTATCTGGAAATGAGAGGAAAAGCTAATTATTTTTAATGTGAAATTTTGAAGCAGAGCACTCTATCTCATTTCTTTTAAATGATATTAATACCTAAATCCCACACAAAACAAGAAAATAAATCTAAGCAATAATGTGGTATAGTAAAATCGATATTGATTATTAGGAGTAAAAGTGCTTTATGAGAAACAGTAACAACCTTTTAGGATCCCTTAGGAAAAAACATTGTAATAAAACTAGAATAAATTGCTGCAATCTAATCACCTTTTAAATAACTAAGTTCTTTAATGGAATTTATGTTGTCAGAAGAGCTGTTGCTTTTAAGCACAGAGCAAACAGCTGCTGCTGCTGCATGCAGTTTACAGAGCACGCGGGAGTGCTTTGTTGACAATCTACCTTTCTGATTAACTGAAGCATTTTTTTCACACTTGCACTTTGTCTTGAGCCTTCTACCTCTTTCTGTCTAACCCAAGAGTACCCTCAAGGGGCCTGAGAAGGGTGGGGAAGTTCATGTGGATCAGCTGCCCTAGAAGTGGGCTTTGATATCACTTGCACTAATAAATTAGGAGCATTAGGCAACAAACTGCCGTTTGCAATATGTAGCTTGTCCCCTTCCCCTCCTTCTGTAGAAGGAAGCCTGGAATGCCTTATTTTGAATGGTGCATTACTTTTCCTTAATATATCTGTTAGAGAACATAAATACATTAGAGAAGACAAATCAAAGAATTAAACTTTGCATTTGGTCTGGAAACAGCGAGATTTGTGATGGCCATTTGTTCCTGGGAGAGCTCAATAGCAGCTTTAGACTGATTTCTAAGACAGTTCCGTCTGCACATATGAACTTTACTATCACTGAAAAGTGTTCAAGGTCCAAGCTGTCGTTCCTACTCAAACTTCAGATATGCCAGGCCCAGATAATTGAATGCTTTTAGGGGAAGCCGTGACCTTGAACTCAATTCAGTATTTTATAGTAAGCAGTTTTACTGAGCAGAGGACAAATTTGATGTGCTTTCAGCAGCCTGTGTTGCTAGGGAGATGTGTTACAATACTCTGCAGTATTAGGACTGTACGTGCACAAAGGCATTGTGCCTTGGTCATCCTATATAATTCAACGAAGAGGTGAGGAAGATATGAACATGAAAATCCCATTTCTCACCCATTCTAATGTGACTACTTGGAATCTGTTTGGTAGACATGAGCCCTTTTGCTCCAGAGATCTGTGGTTAGTTGCTAATTAAAAGTTGCTCCAAAACAACTTTTTCAAAATCAAGTATGAATTATTTTGTTTCCTCCAGTACTCAGAACAGCCAGAGATGAGGGTTGGCTACTGTGCAACTTTATGTCATAGAGAGAGAGATTCAGGCTGTCCCTGAACACGCTTGTCCAGAATGAGAGCTGGCAGTAAAGCGCTCGAGCTAGTTAATGCCACTTCGCCTATCTTCACTCTAACCATTGAAGCCTAAAGAAAAAGCTGTGGAGGGTGTCAATGTGACATATGAAATACTGATATTACAGGGCGTTTTGCCTTACATACCTCTGACAGCATTGCTGAAGTTATTCAGAATTCAGAAAGAGTAATCTGTATTATTTATAGCAAAAAAGATCTTTGTTATTTTTCTGACACGTTGTAGGATAAATTGAATATTCAGTAGAACTGTTGTTTACCTTCAGTTACAGTCTCTGCTGACAGGACCAAATACTTATCTGTGGTTGAAAAAACGATGCATTTCTCCTAGTTTGTTATCTGCCTATACTGTTTGTATATATGCATGCTTAGAGATGTGCACAAGTATGCATACAGCTGCAGGTACATCAGTGAAAGGTGAGAGGGCTGAACAGGTGTGCCATATTGCACATTAGTATCAGGTACCTTCTGCCTGGCTTTTGAAGCCTCATATAAGGATATCCTAGTCTTGTGAGCTGCTGAAAAGAAATATGTCCACAATAGGTAACCAACCCTGGGGCATCATCTGGTGTATAGGCCAAAGGCTCATTAATTAGTACTGGGACTATACCCATCCTTGTGTTGTATATCTACATTTTGGCTCATTACAGTCATGGGCCAAGAAGAGGAACATCTTAAATAGTAGAGGAACATTTCCAGATTTTGAAGGGTCTTGCTTTTTCAGGAGTATAATTGAGTCAAATTGCATAAGAACTGATTAAAAAAAGGAAGCTAGTTTTCTGTGAAAATGCCATCTTATTAAATTCAAAAAGTTTTTAGAAACAAATAGATTTTGTCATATTTTTGAATGAGAAAGTAGAAGATAATTTCTTCAGATTTCATTCTGGTTTTCCACTACTAAAATAGTTTTTAAAAACTTATGTCAGTAATGTGCAGAGCTTAGTTTTAACTTCATGGTTTAGATATTATTCCTTTAGACTTTTAAATTATATTAAAATATTAACCTTAATTTTATTATATATATAATGCATTATGTTAAATTACATATTGTACTTATTTTCTCTTAAAATGTTTCAACAAAGTAATGAAGTGATATGATTGAACAATTTCAGTTTTACTACAAATGTTTTTGAAACGTTGGCTTTTAGTCCTGACGCTGAATTAGAAAAATATGGAACTATTGGAATTTCCAATGGAACAGAAATGATGTCTTCCAACCTGCTGTATAAATAAAAAGTGACAGATTTACATATGAATGGTCTACTGGTATCAAATGAGAGAAAGAACTGAGTCAATTAATATAAAGCTGCTTCAGAAAGACCTTGAAAAAAATCAAAAAGAATGTTGAAATCCACACCAAATTTAAAGGGGGATCCTGCATGAAAAATTTCAGTGTGGGTAATATTTATAGAATCATAGAATCATAGAACAGTTTGGGTTGGAAGGGACCTTTAAAGGTTATCTAATCCAACACCCCCTGCAATGAGCAGGGACATCTTCAACTAGATCAGGTTGCTCAGAGCCCCATCCAACCTGACCTTGAATGTTTCCAGGGATGGGGCATCTACCATCCCTCTGGGCAACCTGTTCCAGTGTTTCATCACCCTCGTTGTAAAAAATTTTTTCCTTATATGTAGGCTAAATCTACCCTCTTTTAGTTGAAAACCATTACCCCTTGTCCTATCGCTACAGGTCCTACTAAAAAGTTTGTCCCCGTATTTCCTATAAGCCCCCTTTAAGTACTGAAAGGCTGCAATAAGGTCTCCCCAGAGCCTTCTCTTCTCAGCTGAACAACCCCAACTCTCTCAGCCTTTCTTCATAGGCCTCTGATCATTTTTGTGGCCCTGCTCTGGACCTGCTCCAACAAGTCCATGTCTTTCCTGTGCTGAGGACTCCAGAGCTGGATGCAGTACTCCAGGTGAGGTCTCACCAGAGCACAGGAGAGGGGCAGAATCACCTCCCTCAACCTGCTGGCCACACTTCTTTTGATGCAGCCCAGGATACGGTTGACCTTCTGGCCTGCAAGCACACATTGCTGGCTCATGTCCAGCTTTTCATCCACCAGTACCCCCAAGTCCTTCTCTGCAGGGCTGCTCTCAATCCCTTCAACCCCAGCCTGTATTGATATCAGGGGTTGCCCCGACCCAGGTGCAGGACCTTGCACTTAGCATTGTTGAACCTCATGAGGTTCACATGGGCCCACTTCTCGAGCTTGTCCAGGTCCCTCTGGATGGCATCCCATCCTTCAGACATGTCAACACTCAGCTTGGTGTTATCTGCAAACTTGCTCAGGGTGCACTTGATCCCACTGTCTATGTCATTGACATAGATATTAAATTGATGAAGATACTAAATTGATGAAGATATTATGCTCTGCATATACTTGTCTCAGGTTTGGTACTGTTTTGTTTTGTCCCTCAACAAACTGAATCAGAACAGGCTTCATCCCACATCCTAATCTGTAATTCCCAGGTAATAATCCAGCCTTGAAAACAACAGGGAACATTCTTCACCATCAGCTTCAATTCATTTAACTGATCAGGGGGCCACAGACAATAAGTACCTCTCAGATGCTATGATGCAGACTCAGTAATGGAGTTTGGAGATAGGTCCAGAGATATATCACTGGTAACACTACATGCAGACTCTTCATGTTTCAAGCTGCGGTCAAAACAGCACTGCTAAATGGTATTACCAAGATTGGATCCATGCCCAACAGATACTTTAAGCATATTAGTAAAATCTTGAGTTGGTTCAGATGTCATTTCTGCAGTAAATACATATGATTTCATGCTTACACATTTTTTACATTATTGCTTTTATGAACCAATTACTTCAATGGCAAGTAATAATCAACACTGGATCTGAAAGAGGCACACCAAGTGTATGTGTGTGCATGTATTTCTTAGACAAAGCAGTTTAGCCCCCGTGGCATAATAAATATGTCAGTGAAGTCCATTGGAAAATGTGGGGATCAGGCCCATCTGGGCACCTGATATAACAAGCTTCTCCTCGTGGACTTTTTTCCACCTTCCCTGAGAGGATGCTGTATGTGGTCATTGTGCCTGAAAACCTGCCCTCATCCACGGCATCATAAGGCTGTGTGTTTCTGAACTACCTGTTCATTGTGATGTATATGATGCATTCAGAGCCTCCTATGTTTTATGAAAAGCAGAGACTAAAAAGCATTTAAAAAACAAAGATGGGTCAATGCATCTGTAATTTTCTAAATTCCAAACTATATTTGCTGTTTTCCAGAGTAAGCAGACATTTGAAGAAGGTGCAATGGAATCTTTTACCCATTTTAACAGTGTCATCACTGAATGGATGCACACAACAAATCTCAAATCAAGGGATTTGACTTAGATGAAAGTTTAGTTTGGCATAAATGAGATTACATGAATATCATGTTTCACAATTCCATAGAAATCCTGTTTCTGGGGAATTGATTTGCTCTTGGAAGCTCCCAGGTCTATTTTTGAGTAAAACTCGAGTCTCATTTTGCTTACTTTTCTTCTCCTTGTGGCAAAGATGACAAAAAAGAAAATCAGTACCTTGAAGCTACAATGACCTTCACACAAAAAATTACTTATAACAGAATTTAAATTGTTGATGACTCATAATTTTCTTTTTTATTTTGCATCATTTTGCAATTACTGTATTATAAAACATTAATCCTTTCTTCACTTTTAGATGGTTCATTATGCATAATATTGCACAGGAGTAAGACTTAAGTGGCTCTCAAATACTACATTATTTCTGTGTCATTTTGATACTCAAGTTGGGTTCACTGAATTCGTAATTGGGAATCTCCCATATGTTTTCAACATTAGTCTCAGTTGAAGACAGAATATCATATTCTGGAAGACTACTGAGCCTATTATTTTTCATTTGATTTCTCTATAACGATGTATTTAACTTAGGTCAACAGTCTTATCAGCAGAATTGCCTCCTTACTAGCCTTTTTTTCTCTCTCTAGCCCTGCTAAGTGAAAGATGATTTCCATCTGGAAATTGTTCCATATCATGCGTTAGAAGAATTGGAAATAAGAAAGAATACATTCATAGTCCCATTCCTTTTGGACAGGCAGTCATATCACAAGCTCCCTACTACTGAAACAAAAGCTGACCTTCTTTTTGGTGGTGTTGGCAGAAAGGTCACAGTCCCGTTTGTCTGTAAGTCTAAACCATCTTTGCATCTTCAGCTGTACTCTTGATAGGTCAGTGTGTTAAATACGTTAATATATTTGTAGGATTTCTTCAGCATTCCTGAATGTGCATGAGCTCAGGGAAAATTGCACTTGTGTCTTCCACATAACATACTGGTTTGCTCATGATTGCAGCCAGAGAGAAGCACTAGTGTCTACAAGAGGAAGAGAACCGTGAAAGCTCCACCTCCAAGTCCTAGGATGAAAAAAAGAGACTACAGCTTGTTTCTCACATTCCTGCAAAGGAGAAAGCCTATGGCTGTTATATCACTGTCTCCTGAGGCTGACAGTGAGAAAAGAAGGATTTCACTGCATCAAGCAGAGGACAAGTCACCCTGAAACTGGTATTATCATCAGATGGGAACAGCTGTACAAAAATTAAACCTGTTCCATGAAAAAGGGTAATTCACATAGTTGACGTTTATGCCCTGAGGCAAAAGATGAATATATGTGTATTTGATATAACCACTATGGTAATGCTACCCACTGAAATATCTAGGTCTCTTACTTCTAGCTAAACTTCATACAGCTATAATAATACAGAGAATACAAAACAGTGGTGATTAGAAAATTGGATTTATGTTCCAAAGTACCTGACGTGCTGTAAGTCAGTTCAGTCTGGCATCCTAAAGCAGTTTGTGAAGTGTGTACTAGTTTACTAAAATGACGTTTACAACATCACTTTATGTTTTCAACCTAACAAATCCATCTCCAATTACTTGGAAAAGTAGGGCGAGTATTTATAATATGTTCTGCTTTTTGTAAAAGAAAATCCCACTTACTAGTCATTGCTATGACTTCTTTATTACGGCCTCATGCACAGTACGACACCTGCAGGTTCATCAGAGGACAGTGCAATGCCGTCCACCTCTCAGAACTGATGCTTAATTTTGCAACCCGGGTGTTCAAACTAAATTACATTGATTCCTTCTTTACTTCTGGGCTAAGTTTCAGGCACTGCTGGTGGCAGGGGCTGGTAAGAAAAACTTTGAACTACAACACAGACATCAGTCTGCATGGGCTGTTGCAGTCAGAACTCCTTCAGTGTCACAGCCTGACTTGGCAACAATATCATGTGACTGACAAGTCATCCAGTCTGCAGAGATTGTGTGTTGCCTGAGTGAGTTCAGAATGCCCTTCTGCAGTGCAGGCACCAACAGTCTGAGCCATGAGCAATGTTGTCGTCAGGGAGATCCCAGCCTGCTCCTTAGCCTTGGCACGTGCAAGACACTGGGGATACAGTGGCTGTAACGGCTGAAAAGGGGATGCCTCTTAGTGAATTCTCCCTTTAACGTGAAGAGTCACCACTTCACTTCTGTGGTATAGCCTAACCACATTTTCCCTCCTCAGTCAAAACTTAATATTTAATAGAAATACTTTATGTAACAACAATTATGTAAACCTATTGAATACACTAGGTTGTGGCATCCAGTTATCCTTCAGCTACTGCTTAGATTTGTGCAGCTCCTTTGAAATATTTGTATTATTGTTTCAAGATTCAGTAGAACAAATTCTTCATATATGTGAAGAATATGCTTATATGTTTGTATGTTTTGAGCCTGAGCTGCCGTAGCTTTTTGTGGCTCCTGCCTCATTAAGGAATTCTCAGCAAAACAGCCAACTTTGTATCCATTTCCTCCCTCCCCTCCAGAGACTGGATAACCTGTCTCTTTCTCCTTTTCGTTATGGGTCTATGCAGAGACAGAATCTCCAAAGGCAGTGGGGAAACATCATACACCACCACCACATTATGTTATCTTGGGTGTCGACTGCATAGGAAATTCCATATCAGGATAGAGCAAAGGATATATAGAGAAGGACTGTATAGCCACTGTCCTTTCTCTGAAAGCAGCCCGTGGGAAATAGCTAGGAAAGTGCACAAGAACAAGGCAAAAATACAGTAATTCTGCCTTCCAGCCTTCAGTAGCCTGTGGTTTACTGAACTAGATCTTTGTATCTAGCGCGTATGTTGTTGGTTAGTGGCTTCCATACTAAATTCATACTGAATTTTTTGTCTTGTCCTTCCTGAGTTGTCTACTTCCAAAAATCCTGAGATTTTAGTGATGAGTTTCTAAGATTACAAATTTCCAGTTCTACGGGTGATAAACCAGGTTTCATTGGTTCTGTTCTGTACGTACCTAAAGGAATCTGACTTCTGCCTTTTTATTGCCATTTATATGCCAGTCCATTGGTGCAAACTCCACTGAAAACTTCCTGAATTATATATGCCTCTAAATGGCTGTCAATATCAGGTGCATACCATCTAGCAAAAATCCCAGATTTGAACAAATGCCTGTATATAATATTATCTAGTTGCAGTCTCTTGGGGAAGTAAGAAAAATGATCTAGAATGAGTACCAAGTTTTGTAGCTGACACAAACAAATCTATGCCTACTTTGCTTCAGGGGGCAATTTTTTCATGTGAGACCAGCGTAGCTTTTCTTCTGTATTTTTGGCATTTGTAACATGCCAAGCCAGTATCTTCAGTGTTATTATTAATAAAAAGTTTCTGTACCTTTTTTTATATTTTTAGTCCCTCAATGACCTTCAAGATCCTTTTTCATTAGTTTGCTCCAATAAGTAATGTATCATGATCAAAGTAACATATCACCTAGGACTGGAACTTTGATTTGGGAAATGACCAGCCAATCTGTGCTAATAGCCTAAATTATTTCCTGAAGGTTTTTAACCTAACCTGTTGTTTTGCAAGTCACAGTGCAAACTGGCATCTTTTCACAAAGCTATTTTCAGTTAAGTATGAATTTCTCACCTCTATTTCTTTTTCCTGTTTGTAAGGATGGTATCGGTGATGATCTCAAAATTATCAGGCTCTGTCTGTGCAGCTCTCTGTATTAACTCCAAGGTATACTTTTCCCTAGACTTTTCTCTAGTTTGGGGTTGTTTGGTTTTTTTAATCTTTAACCCTACAGTTCTCCCTCTCGCCCAAGACCTGCCAGGAGTGTCTCGACGTGGGCTTTCTCCCAGATAAAATGTCACTAAATCTTTTTAATCTCAATACCATTAAAAATGTTTTATATTCCAAAGAAAAAGCTCATGGCCCTAAAACAAATCCAAATAACGTCTTCAGTAATTCCCTAGAGTGTTAAATATTCTGAACACGTACACTGATGTTACAAGGGCACAGGCTGATGCATCGATTTTAGATAGTTGTTTGGCATCAGCCATATGGCCCAAATTTTCTTCCTTGGTTGGTTATTGAAACATGTTTTCTATATCTTCATTCAATGCTTTTGGGTCTCTCTACAAGCAAAGCATTCTGTTAGTTTCTTCCTTTGCATTAATCAAACGTGTCTTCTATGCTGGTTCCTCTATTTACAAGTCAAGAAACCTATTTAGTTCTCTTGACCCTCAACTTTCAAGCAAAAGAAACACAGGACACAAATTGTAGATTGGTTGTGCTCTTCCAGCTTTATTCTTTATTCCATTAAGAGCTTCTTTATTCTCTGGAAGCCAACTCTAACTCCTCCTCAACTGTACACAACTGAACTCTATGCTGTGTATTTATTGCTTAACAGGGGTAAGCTGGCCTCTGTATGACCTAAGTTTTATTTTTTATTTTCCTACTGCTTGGTTCTTTCAGCACCGTCTTGTTTCTGGCTACATATTGGGTGTGTCTTTAGGTTGAAAACCTCTTACAGGCTTGATTTTTGTGAAATCAATACTCCTTAAATAAGGGAGTAAATAAATACTGAAATAAATACTCCTTAAGTACTCCTCATGATCACAGCTTCTTCTCTGGAGCAACAGGAAGAAGTTTCACATACAAAGTGAACTTGTTAGTGTCAGAAATCATACAATCTGCTAATGGTCTTCCAAAAACCCATTGCTCGTTGATACAGGTTTGACTCTCTTGCCATTGTATTCCAGACAGATTCAGCTCTAAAAATTTTAACAGCTCTGTTTTTCCATTCAGTAAAATTCTCTTTACAATTTACTTGCTTCAGGTATAATGCAGTGTTTAGTATAAAATGCCTGAAAGATACCAGTTTTAACTGCTTTTGCATAGTAGTACTTGGGTTCCTACAGCCATTCTCCAAACTTCTGTGTTTGGGGATACATGACTTAAAGGTGTTATTCCCAATATTATACAAACTATACTATACAAACTTTAAACAGAAATAAAGGATGAGAGACTATTATGCTGCAGAGTCCTCCTGCTCCTTGAAGCTCTCAAAGCTCTCAAAATTAGATTAGAATTTAGAAGAAGAATATTAGAAGCTATTTCACATTGCTCAAATATTTAATGATATTCTTTTCCTTTCACCTCTTGGATTGTTCATCTTCTCCTGTCGTTGCTAAATGCCTTCCTGACCTCTAACTTTGACCCTTCTCTGAAGTCTGTGCTCCTAATCCTGTGCTACAATACCTGGATGATTAATTGGCTTGTCAAATAAATCACTATGTGCACTCAGCTACCATTATTAATCAATTAATCACTTCAGCAAAGAAGATGTTAATGCTATTCTATCACCTTCAGACAATTCTAGAACTGAAACACAGAGTGGACTTGAGCTTGCATTCCACCTGACCCTGCACATGGCACACCAACAGCAATATAAAACACGGATCATTGATAATTTGCTATTTTTGTAGAGAGCTGGACTGGAGTCAGGCCACCAGTAGTACATGACATTAAGACCTCTTAAAAAAAAAAAAAAAGCACTATTGCATACTTCTCTGCCTAGAGTTGACCAATGACATCATCACAAGAACTCACGGTGAGAAATGAAGGTCACAGTGCCATTATGGAGATGAGCAATGTGTATGGGCAATAGCCATTGTCATTCCCACAATGTCATTACATCAGAGGGATGCCCCTGAAAGGGGCTTGTTTGACCTTTTGGAGATGGACCCTCCTGTCTTTTATCTTTCAGCTCTGGGAGCAGCAGGATGCCTGCTCAAGGCTCCTTCCTGTTTTTTGCTTTTTCTGAACTTTTTTCCTTGCTCTAGTCTCTACTTAAGCCCTGCTTTTGCCTTGATGCCTTATTTCAGCTCTGCATCAACTCTTGGCTCTTTTGCTCTATTCACACTCCTAATTGACCCCCATTAAGGCTAATCAACAATTAGAACGTTAGAAAGGTTTATTTAGAGTGAACTAATTCTTCTATTTTACCTTAAAACTAAATAAAATCCTCAGAAATAGATTCCCCTCCTCCCCCCGAAAAGTAATTAGGCTTTATTCTTATGTTAAACGTATTCAGAGACGAGGAAGTGGAATTTATGGGTTATACTCTGTTTACAGTAAATCCACTGACTTCAATGGCACCATTTGAGATTTGCGTTGTAGAGAGAGGGAGAGTTTTAAACTGCAGACGTTTTCATTCAAAATCAGAGGGAGGCACAGGAACTGCTTAGTCTACCTTTTGAGCCAAATACCTCCTCTCAATTACACCAGTATAGATCTGAGGTAGAGGTTTTGGGATGACAAAATGGTTACTTCAGATTTAGATAGGCCTAACTGGCAGCAGGTTTTGGCTCTTTGTCTTCTTTTGTGTATCTAACAAATTACATTTTTACTAGGAAGATGCCTACTGCATTTTTGGTGTATTTGCTGGAGGAACAAGAAGCATATTGCTTTGATTCATTTTTATAACCCTTCCTAAGGACGTTGCATATTTCTGTATTTATATTTAGGCTGACTTTTTACAATTCTCAAGAGAGTGTGTGAAGTTTCAGAAGAGAGATGTTGAGAAAGACATTTCTGAAAGGCTGAGTCTCTTCCATTGAACAGCATTAACTTTGATATTGCAAAAGAAAAAGTAGTTCTATTGATTTTCAGTAACTTTTTCACCCTCTAGGAATAAAAAGTACGTAAGAGTTCCCGAGGTAGCCAGATTCTTTTATTAATAGCAAACATTGAAGTATAGAGTCGGTGCAAAAAACCGTATTGCTTGTTTCTTTTCCATAAAGTAGAGCTGGAGGGGTGGATACATGTACACAGTAGATTGGGGATGGTTGGGGGACACTGGTTTGGATGCAAGAAATAGTAAAGCTAAAACAAAGAACGTATTTTATGACTATTAGTGAATGGAATGTCTGTACTTGAGTCCACTTTTAGTGAACGGAGGATTAAGAAGCACCCTTCTTGACCTGAACTGACAAGTTGCAATTTAATTAATAGTATGATCATACCCACACTGTAAAACAGATGCTTTTAGATTCTTCAGTGCCTGCTTTGGGACTCTTAAGGTAGGAATAGGACAAATGCAAGACATTGATTATAGTGTCCCTTTTATTTAAAAGCTGAGACACACGACTTCTCTATTATTTAAAGCTGAGACAGACCACATTGCATTTGCAGTTTAAGACTTGCCTTTTTTGTTTATTTGTTTCTACCATAAACTTATGCCCAACCCAAAGCACCAGCAGCACAGCACTGCATTAGAAATTCATAGGATCTGCTGAGGCAATTGTATTAGCAGGCATAGAAAGAACAGAACTGACTGGCAGTGCTTGGAGTCAGCACCAGGCGTCAGAAGACCATCTCTGGGAATTCTTCTAACCACTTCCTGGGTCATGGTAGATGTTTTCTTCTTCCTACAGAGCACATAACATGAAGTTTAGGAATCCCTCAACTTTTGAGGTGCAGAAAGATAAGATGGTTTCACTGTGCTCCCTCAGGCATGCTAGACCGACTGCAAATAACTTTCTGCCAATTAAGAAATAATAACAATAAATAGATAAATAGAAAGACTCCTCCCAATTAAATAAATAATAAATAAGCTCCAAGGGCAAAGGTCTGTTTTGAAGGCTGATAGTAAAATCCTATTGGCAATGTTGGGAGGAGGATGTTAAGAGTTGTGCATATTTTTCTTTTCTTGAAAAAGCCTTCAGAGTAATATTATTTAGTCTATAACATGAAGCATGGAAAAGCTAAATGATACTTGATTAACATCGGAAAACTTTAATTCAACTTTTCTTTGTATTATAGGTATGCATTATAGCAGAAGCTTTGATATATATTTTTTTCTATACAGGACCTTTGCCTC
>WAAD01021820.1:5995-24005 GCA_013389945.1 Fregata magnificens | reverse complement strand
ACTTGAACATCTACAACTGTTATTTTTACTTTTAGAGTGGTTACAACAAAAACAGTGATAGGGGCATGTACAGAGACACTCCTTAGAGAAGTTTGTCCTTCATTGACTGAACCTTGATGCTCTTTCGCCCCAATACCTTTTCCTTGAAATATATGCTCCTCCAAATATAAAACTGACAAGGGGTGACTGGGATACAGACTGAGTTTATAAGATTTGATATCCATGTTGGACTACTCCAATAAACAACTGGTCTGATGCACTTTCCATGATACATCCTCCCAGCTTTTCACAGTCCAAAGTTCACAATCCAAAGACTCTGAGTGCCAGAGTCTGTATCCAGACCTTTGTGGTTTTTTGCCATTTGACTTACCCTCAACGCAGTTCTGTTATCCCTTTTTGGAAACATTCCTGCTTTTGGCTTCCACTATGGCCTGAGAAAGAAAAACACACTATATGTTAGTACATGTGGTATAGAAACAGTACTGCCTTTTATTTGTTTTAAACTTCCTGCCTGATAATTTCATTGGGTCCCCTGCAGTTTTTTCTTTATATGAAAGGTAAATAATTGTCATCTTTTAACTTCCCCTTACTTTCATGATTTAATAGACTTACATTATATTTCCCCTTCACTCATCTCTTTCTGTAGCTGAGTAGTCTTGTCTTACCTTTTTTTTTGTATGAAAACTGTACTTTTCTCTGTATCTTCTCAGATTCTAACAGAACTCAATTACTTACAATGGATTTATACAATAGCACAGTCTCTTCCCTGTGGGAGCATTATACAAATGGAGTGAAGCCCTGATTTTGGATGGGGTCTATGCACATTACAGTAACAAAACCAATTATGATATGAGCTAGTGTTCGTATGTATGCCAACTGATAAGACTGATGTTGATTAAATTTTGATTTCATTCAGACCATTTTTGGAAGAAGATGTATTGAGTTTTGTTGACATTAGTGCACACATTTCTAATAGATGACAACATTGCTTTGAGCTCTAGATCTTTGCTTGAAAACTAGTTTTGATATAAATCCAAATAAATAAATGAAATAAGAAAAACATTCTTTTCCTTTCTCAGTCCTCAGCAAAGTGCTCTGTTGTGCAAATTACTAAAATGCACTGACGTCAAGGTTTAGCTATTCTATGGAAAGGTATTTATTCTATGAAATCCAAACTCTTAGAGGTGTGCCACAGAGCCTGTACTGTAAGCACCACACGCACAGGGGTATTTTGGAAAGGAAGGTAGTGACCTGAGATTCATGCCAAAGAGTCATTCAGGTGAAATATGACTTCACTGTAAGTTTTTGCACACTTTTGACCCCCTCGAAGCTTACCCAATACCAGACTTTCAGAACTGCAGAGTTAGAGAGAAAAGTGGGAGTTGTCTTTGTGCTTCGTGCTTACCACAGTTAAAGAAATCAATCTGAATGAAAGACATAACTGACCAAGATAAAACCTACCACGTAATCCCACTGTATGAAGATTCTAAACACACCGTAACACATGCACACAAGGGCGCGCGCACACACACACAGAGGCATGCGCATGGACACGTACACACATATACCATGGGACTACATGGAGAAGGGGACGGGATTACAAAGTGCAACAGTCTCGTTTTATGTTATAATAAACACTCATTTTTCATGAAGACATACACCTAAGCTGAAGGTCCAACACAGACAGTATGTAAAATGAACATCCATGTTCCTGACCAGATGCCTAGCATAGGAATATGCTGGAAAGCAAATTTGATTGCTGCTACCCTGTGTCTCTCTTCTCTACCCAGTAGCTTATTTGAGAGTAAAGGCATAAAGGAATAAAGACAGTGCCTGACATTCTCCCTGTGTGTCTGGCTCTTCCTTAGATGTGATTCAAAGAGTTACCAGTAAAACATAACCCAAACAAAAGTAGATGCTCAAAGAGGAAGAGTCTGATTGATTTTCATGAGATGTTCTAAATGTTTCTTTTCTCCTGGAGCATGCCTGTGACCTATACCACATAATGAGCAAAGAAAAAACTCAGGCATCACAGGTCAGGTAACCGTTTCATTGATAGTACTAAAACAGTAGTCTTGATATACTGAATTTATTCATAGACCATAATGCATTAATTCCCTTTTTGCTGGAGATGTCCACTTTAAATCAGGCATTAATAGATTGCAGGACTGCCAATAAAGGACTGCCAGGCTGCCTCCCAAGCATTCCCATTTTGTGTTAAAATAAAATAAACCCAGCTATCCTTGCAAGCAACTCACTGGTCTGGGCCACTAGTGTCTCATTAGTATAGAAAATACAAATACTTGTAGTGATGCTTCTCTCTGGACTTTGCTTGTTCAACTTGTTTCCAAAAAAGCAATGCAAAAATGACCAAGACTTACACTTTATCACTCATAATAATGTGACAGAGACCAACTTCTGTGATATTAAACAAACAGAGAAACGTTAGTCTGGAAAGACCCCAACAGAGAAGTGAAACCCCTTCTCTGCTGGAGCTATTAAAAATAGTGAGGCAAAACCTGATGTAGGCCAACCTCCTTCTGTACAGGCACACTCCATTTGTTATGAAAAATAACCCAATTATGCTCCATTTCAACATGCAGATAAATGATCCAACCACGTAACCATAGATAATAAATCCAACACTTATAAATGGTCCCAGTGCAACTAGTTGCTAGACTGAGGCAATTTAGCCCAAAAGAAAACTAATAGTTCTACCACTCACTGAGGAGAGATCTAAGACATGGGTGTAGCATGACTATATCCCAGTTCAAACCCCATTACTGAGAGGAGCGAAAGAAAAAGAATTGAATTTCTTGGTAAATGTGTGACACAAGCAGAAAAGCTCCTACATAGCATAGGTAGACAGGAGAAAAACCCCTAGCCTATTTGCTTGACATATCCTTCAGAGCTCAGAATCACAGCTGGGCAAAGTGGATAAAGTAAAGGCTTCTTGAAAGGGCCATTCTTTTAACTCTTAAGCTTCCAGTCCTCCTCCTCCCTTTTCTCAGGTACCTGTGGCCTTTAACTAGCAGAAAGCTAGGCTGGTAATCTGAGGTTATAAAGCAGTTCACATCCTAAAGCATACATGGCAGTTGCATTCCTGTAAGTAGAAGCTACCCTTTCAGTTCTGGATCTTAGCAACCATCCAGCTCCTTACAATCGGCTAGGAGCTAAAGCGTGAGCTGGCTTCTCTTCAAGGATAAAAATTTCCTGAACTGAATAGCAACATGAAGGATGCCAGAGTTTTTAGGATGTGGAAGAAGAAAGGCTATTACGGTTTATTTCCGGCTTCCTTACACAGTCTGTCAGTCACTGATGTGAGGTGTTCTCTTACCATTTTGAAGATGCTTTCCTGCCTAAAGTTTCTTTTCTGAAAAGGAAAATAATATGAAGTTTGAATCTGAAAATGCTCCATAGTCATATACCTTATGAGTTAAGATTACCTCCACTTAACGGACAAGAAAGGAAAAGCCTGAAGAAATAATGGGTGCTGTACTGCACATCAGAGTTGAAGTAGACCCTGCGTTACATGGTTCCCAGTTCTGTTGCACACCGTGCTCAGCAGAGGTACACTGTAGACAGCATAACAAACACTGCAGAGATTAGAGTCTTGTTAAAGAAGCAGAGACATAATTCTCTATAAAAAAACAGATCTGACATCTGGATTATAAAGGAAATGTGACCAAATGACAGATTCTAGAAAGCACAGAAGAATTAAGAAAACTCTCAAGGCCTCTCCTGTCTGACACGGCTCTTGCTGCTGTGTGACAGGAGATGACCTAATGTATTGATGGCTGTGGACCTTTTGCCATATATCTGAGAAATAGAATGAGACAGAAAAAGCCCATCTGCTGCATGCTGATCAGGTAGACAGAAAAGGTCTGATGCTTCCGTTTAAGTCTAGTGCTTCTGAAGGCACACATTTAATGGTTTAGATCTCCTATGACCCCCTGGAGAAACACTGGCATTTCTGGGCAAGCACTCAGAGCCATGCTTTTTATGTTCTGTCCCAGTGTAACAGTTACAGTAGCACATCAAATGCTACTGAAGACTTGGATTATCAGAGTGTTTGAAAATGCATAAACTTTGCCACCTATGCCAATAGCACACGTGGTAGACATGTACATGTGCAGAGAACTGGAATGTCATAGGACCAGGTGTGCTGAGGTCCTTGAGTTAGCCATAATTTTGCCCCTGAGTATTTAGTGAGAAGTTCTAATTCCCCTTTGCTGTAAAGTAAAACAGACTGCAATCCAGGCTATTGTATACACCTTTGAAATGTGCTATACATAATAGACTAGCTGCATTGCTGATGACCTCTCTCTGTAGTATTTCCACTGAAGGCAGGAGAAAGTGCAGTCCCCTTTTCTTTCAACTTTATTTAAAACCGACAGTAGAGATATTTTTTTTGTAAACTGCATTGAAAATGCCTCTTGATTGTCCCATCATGATGTAGTTCCCATGGATGCAGCAGAAAATAATATCTTCTAAATTAGTAAGTGTCTTAGCTCATAAAATTTCACGGTATAAACATTCTGTATTCCTTGTTACTCCTGTTGGGAACTATATAGCTTATCCTGATAAACTAGGTGGATGTACTTTAAAACTATCATAACATATTGCAGCACTTTCACACAATGGCCACTGTGCTTCTCTTCCCATTTGAACTTTCAGTATCCTAAAGGGAATCGGAGCTTGGTTTCTTTTCCTTCAGGAGTGGAAAAGCTCATCAGGCAAAGGAAAAACTGCAACAGTTAAGACAGCGCAGGCCATGTGACAGGTGTAGATCCTGTTGGGAGAGTACCAGTCTGGTAAAAAAGGGATGTTCTCCATGCAGATCAGTATTCTTGCAGAAGCTCACATAAACACCTTTCATCTTTGACATTTCACATTCAGGGATCCACTTCAAGACTATGAATTAAGTGTGCATAATATAGCACTTGGCAGCTTGACATAAAAAGCTATCTTGACAGATACTTCCACCCTGTACATGACAGCTCCTGTTTTGGTCAGTTCATTGAGACTGAACCAGTAGTCAGTCTTCATAGACATCTGAGCCTCTGCAGATTGAACTACAAACACAGTTTAGTAGCAGAAACTGGAACAGGCTTGAATCTCTGCAGATGGGATTCAAGGGACCGATAGGCTACTTATGTATATACTGATGTGTTTTTCTTAGCATAAGTGCTGCAACTGTTTGTATCTAACAGTGGCTCAATTGTGGTGTTTGTTGATGTTGGATGCTAGCTTCAACGTGATGTTACTTACATGAAGCAGTTTCAGACAGACTCCACACACAGCATCTCTTTAATGCTTCTTTTTGTAATTTGTTTTTTGCTGGGCTGTTTGCCTTGGCCCTTATCACATTAGTTATATCACACTTCCACTGAATTTATGTGGAGCTACTCAATGAGAAAAACCAAACACATCACAAACTGTGTTTAATTCTCCAAGATTAGCTGGATTTACTATGAGTTACATAGCCCAGTCATTTTTCTATTGCCTCCGTTTACACAATGATCTCCTGAGTTACAGAGCTCACAATTTAATCCTAGAAATCAGTGGATAATGTTTTGTTGTTTTGCTGTTCTACATACTGAAAAATTTTGGTAATGAGAAATATTCTTAAGATTTCCATTATTATTATTTCAAGCAGAATTTTAAAAGTATATAATTAAAGGAGACATATTGTTCTGCAGACAGTTATGCTCTGGGTGCAGATCTTTTCTCACTACTTGTTTCAGATGAACTTTGAAGTTCTTATCTTTGCAAAATGAGCTTTCCTATTTCACAGAACATGTATTTTTACTGGAATAGAACATTGTTCCACCTGTATTTAAAAAACTACAAACCCTTCTTTTCTGTTTGAATGTACAACAAAAACTGTACAGTTTTTCTATTGACTGACAGCTAGAATATTTAAGGAGAATAAGAACCATAAATTGATACCTTACCAGGCTGAACATCTTTAAAAATTAAATTTGTTGTGTTTTTTAGTCATCTGTTGTGACTCTTGGGAGACCTCCAAATACCACACTGATGGCACTGTGTGCCTCTCTCAGTGGCACAGTTTGACTCAGTTATCCTCATTCTAAAGTCTTTTGATGTGAACTGTGATAATGCAAGTTGTTTGTGCTGTATTAATCTAGGATGCTACAGATCAAAACTGCCAGGATGTGAGATCAACCTGACTTGGAAGAAATGAATGCTACGTGACCAGCTGCCAGAATTGCCATAGAGGCATTAGGAGTAGAGGCTATGAATATGCCCCATCTGATATTTTTTCTCATGAGGCAGAAACTGTCATAGAGTTAGTCATGTTGATTCATGTCTGACCACTTTAGTGTTCTTTTTCTCATAGTATTTTGTTTACAGACTGACTGACACACTTACGGTACGGACTAGGACTACAGCCTCTTAAAGGCACTGCTGTGGAGTTTGACAGAACTTCTTCCATACTGGTGATGTAAAAAACCTCTGACATCCTCCCTAGAGTCCAAGTAACACTTGGGGACAAGGGATAATATTGTCAGCTGGGCTGCAAAGTTCAGTTTTCCGTTCTGGGAAACCAATAGTGTCTAGGATCACAATGTTAAAGGAAAGGACTATCCATCTTCATTTCAGTGCTTACTGCACCTAATGATAAGCGATTGCCTGAAGATGCAGACAGCTTTTGGACAAGTTCTGAACTTGCAAAGGTTGCAGCTGCAGTTAACCAGATTCTCAGGTTTCTACAGAAATACATGAAGTGTTGCAAATTGCTGAATCTCTGTAATTAAATTATTCCTTTTGGTTATCTGAAAGTTTTAAAAATTAGGAAATGATACTGCTGGTCAAAATGTTAAGCATATTTTCCAGAATTTTGTGGAAAACTGAAATGTTTAAATATATTTGGTTTTGAGCTTCCAAAGCATTAGAAAAAAAAGCTCTTTTGGAATAGAAACAAATTTGAATAAAAAATATCAACTAAAAATTGAAAAATTAATGTTTGATACTGAAAACCTGAACATCAATGCTCTGATTATTTTTTCTTGTAGCAACTTGTTAAAAATCAACCTGAATTTGCATTTTCAGAGATGAAAGAGCCAAGGTTAGGTTTTTCTGCCAGGTGTTCATCTAGTTTCACAAATTAAAGATGATACTATGATTTGGGCCCATCTAAGCTTGCAATGTATGTAACTGGACAACTCTATGGAAGAAAAATTCCCTAGGGACTATTAAAAATAAAGTCTCCTGCATTGGCTTAAAAAGTATTCAAACCAACTGTCAGGGCCCTGAGGGCATTAGTAAGTCTTAATAAGAGAAACCAGCCTCACCTGGGGCCTCTCACGTACTCTCTTCAGCACATGGACCCAGGGGCTCTACTTAAGCTCAGCCTGGGGCCTTCAGACCTTGTATGAGCTATGATGGAGTGGTGCTGGTCTCCAGTTTAGCCATAGCTGGGCCTGCCTTAGTATCCTGTTGCTCTTGGCTTGTCCTTGTCAGCCTTGCCTTGTCTTGTCACTGTGGACTTGCATGGTGGTCACCAGACTGAGTCTGATCCTGGTTACCCTCATTGAACCTGTCCTGTGGGTTGACTTCCTGGCTTGGCCTTGGACCTGCCTCCACACTGTGGATGTGCCTGCTGATCTGGAATCTTGGGTGAATCTGGCTGCCCTCGCTGGCTCTCTCTTGCTTGGGTGCTGTGGGGCTGGGTCTTGGCTGGTGAGGCCCCTGCCCGGCTGGCTGTGGTATCATGTTCCCAGCTTCCTACCCCTTGTGCAGCAGGCGACCCTTGCTGTGTCCTGACATCAATGAACACTAGAAGTTGAGAATGCATTAATGGCGTAAATAAATTTTTGTCCTTATACTTGTATTCTTCCCCTGCTATCTTCCATTTGCTATGGTCAGGAACAGGCTATTGCACCAGCTGCACCATTAGTCTAGCTTTTAGTATTCCTGTAATGTAACCAAACAAAAGTTAAGGAGCGGTTAAGCAGCTGGTAGTGTTGTGCTGCTTTCAGTTAATGCTGAAGTCAAACATGACTCCACTTCAAAGCCAATTTAGGCTGAAGAAAGTCAGTCAGGCTTACAGACAGACACCTGGAACAACAAGCAGAAACTTCTTATGTTTTGTGTAAGATCCATGAATTGACGCTAATCAAAATTTGTTTTGGTGGGTGGTAGAAGACAACAGGAAGGGAATTATCCTCTTGGAAGACTTGGGAAGCAACATTTGGATGAGATACATGTCCCCTTCACAAAATCAACAACCACTGGAGGCCTCTGGAACCTCCTCTTTTTTCCCCATAAGGTTTAATCATGTAAACATTCTAACCTTTAAAAATGTTACAAGAGGTCTTTCTTTGTGCTTTACATTACCTAAATTTTTCAGTCCCTTTTTTCTTTCCTTCCTTCATGTTCAGATAGGATGAAGCTGTTGGATTGAATACCTGTAAGTATACAGGTAATCTTACAGGTTAATTAACTTACAGGTAAGAAAGACATACACAGGCAAAACTGAAAAAGCTTTTCCTACAAGGCAAGTCAACGAGTAATTTTATGGTTGAAATGTTTAAATATAAACCTCTATATCTGGGGAAATATTGATTGGGCTAGACTGTAGAATCTTATTTTACTTGAATGCACCCTTATTTTTCACAACAGCTCCTTTAGAGATGACATAATCCATGTAGGTTGGTTAGTGAAAGCTCTGTTAGAACCCTTCCTTTCTGGGAGGGCATGTGGGAGAGTAGTGACATCATTGTCTTAAAAAACACAGCTCGTCTGCAGAGTCAGCTGGGTCCTGCACACGAAACATCAGCTGGGGTCGCAAGAGTTCTGGATGAATACTAAAGACTAAAGCTTAATAAATCCAAACAAAGGCATTATGGTATCACTGATGAAGTAAATCCCTATATATAGTAGAATACAGAAGTTCCAATCACAAACATATTTATAAATAATAGATAAATCCCCACTGCGCTAGTAATAATGGAGCCCATAGAGACTCACTTTGCTAGTATCCTGGGCCTTGCTGAAAGAAGTTGAAATTCACATTAAGTTTTGTTGACCTAGGATACAAAAAAGTCTATCAGTCATCAGGATTGCAGCTGCTTTAAACATTTCATCAAAGTATTCTGAGTTTTGTTTTTAATTATTTAGTGTGACTACCAAATGTCTGTTTCCATCAATTCTTTTCACTTTTTCTTTGGTGTTTTTCCTTTTATTGGTCCTCTACCCTCCTCCTCCTTTTTGTATATAATAAAATAAAATGACAAAAATGGTAGGCATGCAAAATAAATTGGGAAAGACCCTTGTAACAGAATTAAAATTGAGGAAACAAAATGGTTTTTTGGGAGGAAGATGAATCATAAAAGGCTTCTCACATACAAAATGTAGAGGAAAAATTCAAATATTTTCCTTTCTCTTTTTAGAAATCACACCAAGTTGTTAACTTCCTATTCAAACAACATGGCAGCTGTGAAATGTTACAGAATGGCCAAGAGGTAGGTGAGCTGGGAGAGCCTACAGGAGATGTGGAGTTGGCTGCCCTTGTGATCAGAGTTACTCCATCATGAGAACATTGGGGTGACATTTTTTGCAAATTATCCTAGTGACAGTTCTCTAGTGTATTTCCAGAATTCCCAGAGAGATTAAATATGACTTCGTGTGGCCTAGAATATCCTCCCAATCAATTGTCTGTAATCCTAGGACCTTTGCCCCAGAGTTCATGTGTTTTCTCATAGGACTGAGCTCATGTGGGTAGCTAGTGCAGTTCATAAGAGAGATTTAAACAAGCCTGTTTCAAAAGACGAAACCTTACAAAGTAGTAAAATCTAATGTAGTAGTTTTAATCACTTTGGTAGGACAGCACTGCCTGCAGTTTGAGAAAGGAGGAAAATGGGGAGATTTCAATTGAATTTTTTACACTTTCTGGAACTGGCCTTTCTGTGGGTGAAAGCTTTCATATTGTTAATGCTACCCATTTTTGTGTCCTGGTCTAGTCCTTGCCAATACAGAAAGTCTAATTCTCTATATTCTCTCTCTCATACAGACCTAATTCAGTTTGTTTCCCTGGGAGAGCTAAGCACACAACTTATTCTTTTTCAAAACTGAAACTTAAAGGATTCATCAAACTGCATCTGGGTCTGTGTTTCTTGTCCAGCCCCAGAATTCTTTTCTCTCTCTGGGAGCAACACAGTGACAGTTACAGATCCAAAAGTGATGGCCTAAACTCTGACTTTTATTTCTACATAGCTATGCTTATCTATCTGTATAACGGTGTGCAATAATGAATTAAGAAATGTGTATTCCAGGCTGAATAGCAAGCAGTGGGTGAACTTTGCAAATAGCCTGTTTTAGAAGTGGGAAAAATATTTGCCTGCATTTATACTCAGCTAAAGTATTGCTTTAGAGTGATTTAATATTCTATTAATAAGACAGTAATTTGTACAAGAACTCCTCTCCCTCCTTTGACCTTTGGATTATTTAGTATTGCTCTAATACGGTAACCATTTGAAGTCAGCTTTTCAGGTTCCTCCATTGTACATCTTCTGAATAAATCTCCAGTTCAGTGTGGTATGCAAAAGGCTAATGCAGGTTAATTCAGACGGGTTTAGTCAGAACAGAACGGTTAGAGCACCTCTCTTTCGTATTGCCTTATCGGCAAATGTCCAGCCTGGTTAGTTTATCTTTCATTAGACAGCCTTGAGCTGGCAACCTGTCATGACAATATGCTTGGACTGGAAGATCAAAGGATAGGTCTAGAATGTAACTTCTGTGGCATTTGGCTAGTGGGGTGCTGCATATAGTTTCAGATCTGGGACCATCTTACAAGACAGACCACCCTGTAATATCCAACCTCATTCAAGTCTGGAACGTTAGGCAATAGATGGCACTGTTGTACTAAAAACTTTGGCTGGCAAGGGAAGGTGACTTCAGGGTCCTGCTGATGGCACCCTGTATCACTGCTGCAAGAAGAGCGCACCTCTTCCATCCTCAGTGCACACACCCCCTGCGATCCCCACTCCGCCAGGGCTGGGAGGCTGCTTTGTGCCCTCCCTGGGTTCACTGCCCTCTTCAGTAGCTGCATCAAGGGAGAAACAGGCTCATCCCTTCTCCTCTCTCCTTTGGTCTTTTGTTTGTTGTCTGATGATTAATAGCTCCGTGTGAGCAATAACAAAAGAGAACAGTTACTTGTGTGTGCTGCTGTTATTGAATAGCAGACAGATTAAATGCTGCATGGTGCTGAGTTTCCTAATGAGAGTATTTACTCGAATTTGTTTCCCTCTGTTGTGTGTGTATTTTTTATGCTAGTAGAGAGACTCCATTAATCAATAAGTTTTGCAAGGGACTATGTATTTTAGCAGCAAATTGTCAGTTACAATTCTTTGCTACTCAGTTTGTCCTCCAGCACTGTTTATTTCATTGTTCCCTATTAATCAAAGTAACAGAGATGAGGACAGCTAGGAAAACTTATGCCGGACGTTTCCGTTCATTCATTTATGCTGTGAATCGTTAGTCTTCCCCTCCCTCAGAGCCTTCCTGCACTTACTCAACTGGATCTACATCATCATCCCTAGGGCTACAAGAAGAAAGTTCTGATTTTTAGTTTTTACTGAGCTGAAGTCTCAATTTTTTAGTTACAACAATGAAAGCCTCTATTTTGCAGTTTTGAGTGGTTCTGTACCAAGATGTCAAAAAATTAAAGCTCACAGCCCCCTCAAAGGCAGGTCAGCCTTGTCTAATTTGGCAGTGGAAGCAATAAGGCGTGGATGTTAAGTGTCTTGTCCGAGGTCACATGGCAGCTCTGTAGCAGAACAGGGACTAGGACACAAACTCCTCACCTCTCCATTTTGTTTCTTCTCATCTTCTTTCCCCAGATTTAGTCACCGAACTGCACTAGAAAACCTGATGTTCAAGGAGAATTAAATCTTAAAAGCTGCAGGCAGAATGCTGGTTCAAGTCCCAGTGATAAATACAGTCATTGAGCAATGCTGATCAACTACATTTCCCAGATGGAATCACAACATTTCCCTGATCAAAACTTCTTCCTTTATAAGAAAGTCTATGTGTAGACCTCAGTGGTTTGTTTGCATTCTTACTGGCTTTCCAGATGCTTTATTCCTTTCACTCTCAAGTAGCAAGTGCTGTAAATGAAGAAACTTCATTAGTGAAATATGGAGAAACAAAACAGTCATACCAAAACTTCTTAGACTTTGGGCTTTAAGCATTTTGGAAAGATGATGAAATGCCAATGTTCTTTATTCAAAAAGAGAGTGGCCAAATATTTTTGGGTTAATGAAGAACTCAATAATTGTGCAGTGATACTTTGCTACCATTGTTATTTCTCTCTTGACTTTGCACTGGCTTCACTCCTTGAGAACAGAGAAAATGTAACAGCTCACTGCAAGTGTCCATTTGGAAATTGCTTTGATGTAGCTTGTAAAAATGTTGTTTGGGCTCCTGCAATGTTATTGCTCTCCAGATCAGTCAGAAGCAGACTGAACAAGGATGACTGGTAGAAGGATTCAAATGCATGGCTGTGGAGAGGGACTTATGGTATCAAAAGGAAGTATTGTGCTGAAAGCTACCATAGGCTAAAGTTCCAACAAACAAGAGTGTAGAAAGATGAGAGTGACTGAGAGAAACATATACCTGTGAATATGTTGAAGTTTACAAATTAGTATTCTCACTCAAAGGTTAGCCCACTTTTTCCACATCTGTGACCTGCATTTTTACCATATAAAATCATGTGAAGCAATCAGTGCTACATGACTTTTTTCAATCTGTCACAAAGCAGGCAGCATAAATATTTGTGATCGACCAGAGATTAACAAAATTTAAAAGATATCAAAAGTGTTCAATTATCTAATACAATTTAGATCAAGATCTTCTTGCAGATAATCCCCAAGCGGAAAAAAGCTTTGATTGACTGTATTAATCATTGCAAATTATTTGCTCAGCTCTAAATGCCAGAGTGAAAAGCTACCAACATGGCTTGGTAAAGGAAGGATTAGAAATGTTTGGAAAAGGGGAAAAAAGAGGGGAAAGGAGAACACTGTGGAGTCAGTTACTGCTTGTAGGGAAAAGCACATTAAAAAAAATGACCAAAATGTTGTGTCTATGTGTAGGAGTTAAAATGGCTTTTGACAAGTGCCTTGGGAAGGAAAAGAAGAGGAGAGAAATGAAAAATATTCATAAAAGGGATGAAATTAGTAACGCTCTTCTAATGTCTGATCTACTGAGCTGCCTTTAAAAATTATGTTTAATGAGGTACCAAAGAAAATGGAAGAAGAAACCAGAATCTGAAATAAAATGTCTTTTACAGCTCTTTAGGAAAACTAGTAAATAGTGGGGTTTTTCTCATTGCCCTAAAAAGCCTATCCAGGTAAGTCCTGCAGGGCAGTGGGTCTCTGAAACTACTTTTGTCTTTCTTCATGGCCAGAGTAGTCATTTAGAATTGGACCGTACAATCTGCCCACAATATCCTTTGCCACTGGAGTCAGTAGCAGCATAGGAGCTGCAATACTGGTTTAGACAACAGATTCCAATTTTTGTGTCTCCTTTTCAGCAGTGATCAGTAACAGATGCATCAGAGAAAGACACAGGATACTTGTTCAAGCACTGTACGCTGTAGTACATGCATAGTGCAAAGTTCTTTTTTAATCCAGGGCTAGCTAAAGATAGGCTTATTTCCTGAGGAGTGCAGCTTGAGATTTGTAATATCTAGTAGCGCTAAGGATATTAATCCATTTTTATCCCACTAGGTTCTTTGAAATGTAATGTTAAACATGACCTGATTCTCCATACCTGCAGTGGGGCTATTCATTAAAAATTAAACAAATGTGTATGTTTGTAGGCTGGGCCTGAGGTCTTTGAGAGATCAGAGCTTTGGAAAAGCCATTCTGCCATAACTGAGTTAGAGGCTAAGAATAATAAAATGGATATAAATTTGCAGAGTGGCATAGCAGTCAAGGAGAAAAATGGGATTTTGCACAGTATATGTTCTGGCAGGACCTGGCAGCCTGAGCATGACTGTAACAGTGTATTAAATTTCTTAGCAGTATTCCAGAAGTTATTTTCTGTGTTATCTTATATCAGGAACTATCTCAGTTTCCCCACCTCTGAAATAAATAGCCACCTGTTCAATTAGTGAATTCCTTTTTGTGAAGCGTTCTGATAAACGGGAATTGCTTCATATTGGCAGTAAAGGCTACAGAACAATCATCTAGGAGATTTTTCTGAAGGTCACATTGATTTAGTCATTTACAGCCAAATTGGACAAAGCAGAGGAGATTGTTTTGTCAGCAGCAGTCCTGCACTGGGATGAAATTCAGCCATACATGGAGGATCAGAACAAAACTTAAGCAATCAAATCTTGTTTGGAGATGCTAAATGGAATCAGGGTGAGGCACAGGGATTGTGTGGCATTTTTATGAAATTCACAAAGATTGTAGGGAAACATAGCCAACAACTAACCTAGAATTACTGAACTTTTTCTTGCTTCATCTCCATTAATTGATCACAGTAATATTAGAGGGTCTAGTGATTGGACAACAGTTACTGCAGGAAGAAGAAAGAAACCTGAAATCACTTTCGAGCAGGAAAGAAACCTTTTACATTCATCTTACAATGCAATCAGTTGATGTCTCCACTAAAAAAATGCCTCTTGCTATTGTGTGTCTAGAGATGTAGTCTTACATTCCACGTTTCTGTCTCTAACATTTGATTCAACAAATCTAAAGGAAAACTGAATGGTACTTGCTGTTATTAGGTGATAAATAGCAGTAACTACTGACAGCCAAAAAGTTAAACCCAGCTATTCTGGTGAAGCATGAAATAATAACTATCAAAATCTCTTTATTCTAACATTGAATCTGGGCCTCAGGCCTTCTTATTGTATGCATATATCTCACTTGGCTATGCAGCACTTTGTATACCCTACAGGTTCCTTGCTACTTTGCAGAGCATGCAGGTACCTTGCCACCTCCTCTTCTCATCACTGAAATTCTTCAGAGGTACACACTGCACCCTACCCCTCTCCAATATAATTTCACAGAGTATAAAGAAACACTGCTAATGTGAAATACCTTTCTTCAGGACAAACTGTACTGCAGTGTTCCAGACAGGTCACTGTGTTTGGGTCCCTGCCTGTTAAAACACACATAGTGAGTGTGCCCATTTCTGCAAAAGGCAGGTTCTATAGGTGCAAGGATGTGGAATAAAAAACAAGGATAGAGACATCAATTATATAGCTAAATCCAGGAGGTTGCCTTCATGCTTTTGAGGTCTGCTAGTTCTTGACACTTATTGACTCTTGGAAGAGAAAGGTGGCTTGATTCTCTCACAACAAAAATGCATACATGCAGAGATAAAAGAAGTGTGATGGATGGTAACACAATACCAGGCATTTTCACCCGTGCCAGAGACATGAATCTGTACCTTAAGATAAGACAGAACAGTAAGTGCTCTGGGATCAGTCCTTCCTGTGTAGCCTGGAAAATGCCTACCATAATGGAAGATGCCTTCATGGCCTGAACACAGACTACAGTTCTGCTATTCAGTTTTAGCTATGATTGTTCAATTACATTTCATATAACATTCATTTATGTATATGCAAGAGGTGGGGACTGTATTCCAGGCAGAAAAAACAAATATGCAGTGTCAATAGCATTTAGTAAGTCAGTCAATGGCCTCATTCATGACAGATCAATTACCAATAGTGTGCTTTTTAGGTTCAAATGTCTGACTAGACACAAAGTAAAGGGCAAGAAAACTGTCAGATCTCTTGCGCAGTTTACAAATGCTCTGGCTGCTCTTTTGAAATTCACTAGTTTACAAAACTGATGGGCAGGTGCTGTGATGTGAAAGGTGAGAACAGATGTGCTCATGGAACTATGAGTCAGGTTTGCAAGCGTGATTTCTGGCTTGATCCCAAACTTCAAGGACAAATATCTGATTTGTGCTTCTGCCTTACACCCACTGAATGAGATATACCTTTTCGAAAGTTTATTTGTTTCTAATCAGTACTCAAATATACTAAAGCAGGCTTTGTACATGGTCTGTACATGTTCTAGTACCTTGAAGTCCCAATGTGAGTGCTGAGTGATTCAAATCATAAGGCAGCTAGAAACTTCCAGATGACATTGCTTATATAAAACAGGGGCAATTTTTGGCCTGACATAAGTAATCATATCAGAAAGCATTGCATATTACCAATGGTAATGTATTTTCCCACCAAAAGAATGATGGGACTGTCTCTTTTAAAAACAATGCTAATTCTGTTGCAGATCCAGCATTTTATCCAAGAACAGACAGAAGTTGAAATTATCACAAATTGCAGTAAAGCAGAAATCAACATCTGTGAAATCAGCAACTTTAAAAATAATGATACTTTTTTCCTCTTTTGAAAAATATCACTTTGAAAATGTTAGTGGTCAATAGACTCCTATTTGATTAACAAGTACGATTATCTCTGGCTTTACAAATGGAGAAACAAAAATCTTGAGTTTCACTCAAATCACAGAGCAATGCTACTTCTTATGCAAAGAAGAGCCCATCACTCTGCTGCTTGACTGTGAAAAAGACACAGTGGCACAGAGATTCATATGTGAGAAAAGAAATCTGTGGAATTTAGATTTCATTGTGAATTTAGCCTAACTATAATTTCTGACTTCTGGGTAAATCAGCTTCTGGCAACGTATTTCCAGTGTCCCTTTGGTTGTAGGGCTCAACTTTGAAAGCATTTTTGCCAACTAAAATACCAAGAGAGACAAAAACCGGGCCTGAAGCACCCCAGAAGACACGCATCTACTTCCTCAGTGAGTTTAGAGGATTCTGTGTCCTAAGCTGAGCCAGTGAGGTTTTGATGATTGAGTAATCCTTCTTAGCCTTGTATCCTGCAGGGAAAGGGGCTTGGAACAACATCTAACAGCTCACGGAAACCAAAAGACTCACTCAAAGGCAGACAAAGCTGTTCACTCAAATACTTCTCTTTTCTGAAGTTCTACCTCGGCTCTTAGTACTTTACTGTTAGAAGAACAGAAATGGTATATTAGGGCATCTAAATCACAGTCCCTCATGTTGGTCCTCTTTAAATTGTACAGAAATTCTTGAAAGAGGAAAAACTCATAATAAAAGATATAGTGATTAGAAAGCACTATAATCCAAGAGAATAAAACCAATACATTGCAAACATGAGTGGAGAGGAACAACAGGTGAAAATCTGNATTTAGCTTCTTTCCATTTTCACCCGATTCCCCTAAAACACTAGGGGAATTCTTTTTCAGGAAATTTATTACTGGTTATTAGTGTTCTAGTATAACAAAAGGACGTGATGAAGGAAATTGGCTCCTAGGGCTTGCTTGCAGCCTTTTGACCTTTTTGAAAGAACATATCCATGTTTTGCTCTCAAAAATACAGTTTATCAACAGTGTAACCATTAAACTTATACTTGGTTAAGACTTGCTGGTAAAACTTTTACATTAAAAATTGTATTTTTGACTAATGCCTGCCTCAGATTTTCATTCAAAAAAACTTTAAAAAACCAAACCAAAACATCCAACAACTCCCGAACCAGTTGATTTATTGCCTAAACTATTTTTGGTTTACAGCAGTTTTCAACTGAAAATTAGTTTTGACTATTGTATTTTGCAGCTGAAAAGTTAGCAAAAAAACTTTCAGAATACATAAGAGGAAATAGTTTCAGATCAACTCTCCTTAAATGATAGGAAGTAGCTCCATATCAACTCTCCTTATAAAGAGTTGTCTATTCATTTTAAATATAATATTTTATCTACTTGTTTGTTTTTCTAAAAAACTTTTATACTAACATGGCTAATTATTAATGGAAATTAGTGGTCATAAGCCAGACTTTTATTTCTTCTAAAATGAGGAAAATTTTAAATTTTCAGGAATTGCTGAAAACAGCAAAACTAACATCCTAACTTTTAGCCTAGCGTAACAAACGTGACTATGGTAAATATAGAGGCATCCGAAAGTGTCTCAGTATGCTAGAAATGCA
>WAAD01021819.1:184776-200268 GCA_013389945.1 Fregata magnificens | reverse complement strand
CCGGCCCCTTCCCGGCGAGCGGCCGCGCTTCGGAGGCAGCCGGTGGTGGTGCCGGCGAGGGGACGCCGGGGTTTCGATACCGCTCTGCAGTGCAGCGTCACGCTGAAATCTCTTCCTGTCCCGTAGGTGGGCCTCTTGGGTAGCTAGCCGGTGGCTTTCCTAGCCTCGTGGAAGGAAAATACTTGGAGCCGAGACGTGGCACACAGGAGATAAATATATTTCGCCCAACCTTTTATAGTGCTTTCTCAAAAAAACCGCAAAACTTTCAGGTGGAGGAAAAAAACTGCTTCAGAACTCTACCTTAGTTTGTCCACACTGCATCATCACTGAAAAGCAGTCGCTATCCATACTGCTTTTGTGCATGAAACTGCTTTTTAGTGCCTAGTTGTAAAATAGATCAGAAAGAGAAATTATACTCTGAAAATAGTCCTTATGTCAGGAACAATATTAATAAAGCATTATTTAAGTTAAAGTCTGGATTGTTTCTCAGCATTTATGCTTATTTGTATTTCAGTTTGGACAATAAACTAGCAACACGTATTTTTGGTTGATGCACTGGCTAATGTCGTAGTTGACTAGTTGCAAAACCTACCACATAATTTAGAAATTGTGTGAGAACATCATCAATTACATATTTCCTTATTGGTTTAGAAAAAGAAAGAAAAAATGGGGGAAAAACCCCCAAGACTGTGATCATACCAATTTAGAAGTTTTCAGATTAGACTGGAGTGGTACAATTTAGTACAGGAGAAATAGAAATTTAAGTACCAGATACTACTGCAGTATCACGCAAACAACTGCTTGCTGACTTGTGACCCACTCTAACTGCAATAATTTCACATCAGACTAGAGAAACTAAAGTCACAACTAGGAATTACAACAAGCTATTTGTTCTGCAGAACCCTCCTGCATCATCAAAGAATTCTATGTTAACTAGAGAGGACAAGTATTTCCAGAGCATTTAAAGTACCTTAAAGTTTATAATTTTTTACAAAATAAAAAATTCATCGCATGTTAGCCAAAAGCTTAGTTAATCCAAGGTCAAAATTTAAGAAATTCTACTGACGTTTAACCTTCTCCTACTTCCCTACAGGACAGCAAGCCCTTTCTCCAATTGCAATAGGAATATTAAGATAGTAGAAACTGAGGTACGTGGTGGTGGGGAAATCAGCAGACGAGTATATAAACACAGAACTTGAAACTATTGTGATAGTTTTAGAATTGGCCATTAGAATAGTCATAATGTCAGAAAAGCTAATTAAGCCAATGGCATAGTTAACCATGAAAACCTAGATTTACTTCTAAAATTCTATTTGCTTAATAATAATCCTAGAACCTTTTATTTCAAAGGAGTCCAGGAAAATGCTTGTTGTAGCAGCTTCTTGTTTTCAACTACTTGACAACATGCCCAGTCATCTTAAAATCTCAAAGCAAATTCCTGAGCCAATGTTACTTCTGGAAGCGAAAAGATGTTGAGGCAACATAATCAGGTCCAGTAGCTTTAAAATCATACTTGAGGACCATTGCTTCATTTATTTGGGGTTTGTTTTTTTTTTTTAATCTGTGCTAGACAGGTTTTAGAAAGAAATTAGAAACGACAGTAACAACTGAGGCTTCAGTCCGAGCACAGTGATACAAGCAGGCGCCTCTGTTTCAAATGACAGCTCAAAAAACATCCTCCCCTCACTTTGATACCATAAGTTAGACTTTCTATTTAGTGAAATGTTTGTGTCAAGCTGCCTAGGCCCCAATTAAGGCATGCTGATACCTTGAACAAAAGCTAAAAGATAGAAGGTTCCACTGTGCCTTTTGTGGTGGACATAATTGTTACCTCAAATGTATATATATATATTCTTCTTGGATGAAATAAAATAGTGCAGGAGTTATCAGTAGTTATTAGTAATTAAGAAAAGATCACAGTTAGAAGTAGAAACTAACACCTGAGAATTTTAACAAGGCAGTATATAATGCTTAGGCCAGATAAGAAAAGTCAACAAATACCTCATTAACAGGAACCTTCTAAAAGAATATAATTCAGTAAAACTTCAAGGACTAACAGTGGAAACATCCTGCTGCAGAGAAGGCTGTGAAGATATGGGAAGGCCATAAATCAGTCAGCAGTGATAAAAGGGAATTTCTTGGCCCAGAAGACGCTGAAGCACAGAAAGTAGGGGAAAGGTAATTCTGGCAGGGGGAGATGGCGACCACCGACTCAATTGAGGGACGAAAAGAACTACCCCCCCACTCTTCATAAGCATGCGCAGTTAATTAAAATCACACTGTAACTTTAAAACCAAAGCGAGAGAAATACAGGCCAATGGAAGAAGAGAATGCTTAGTCAGACTAATGATTATGTATTAGATAGGTGTGGTGTGTTAACTTTGCTGTATAAATGTCGAAAATGAACTCCAGTGGGGATGCATGTTAGGTGGAATGATACCCCGTGCATCCAGCGCTGTAATAATGAACGCCTGCTTTCTAAAACTCCAAAACGAGACTTAGAGAGTTTTTCTCTGACCGGCTTTGCGATTATCAACTTCCCCTTATTTCTGCTCTCGCTCTTCCTCTAACTTGATGCAAATATCCTTATCAATCAGCATCTTTCCTAGACAAGCACATTGTTGGGTATTAGCAACTGCTTTGAGGTATTTTTTTCTCTAAGAAATGTTAGAGTATCAAAGCCTCCTTTTCTTTTTAAAAGCCTTCTCCTCTGAACGAGATTTGGTTATATTTGACAACAGAAGATTTCAGTCTTCCTGAAGGGGTTAGAGAACTGTAGCACCTCCCTCTCAGTACCTAGTCTGTTCTTCCCCGATATCATTATTTTGGGCAACTGTTTCACCAAGCAATTGGAATAGACTTACGTCTCCAAAAGACTAAGTTCCTCTAGTTCAAAAGTAAGGGGTAAACGTCTAATTTAGAAGAGGGAAGAGGATCTAAGTACTGGGATGAAACTGGCAAAAACGTCAAGGTTGTTTACTGTTTATGTATGACCAAATGACCAAAATAGTTATTTTTCTATTGTTATAATGAGCTAGTGTGGTCCTACCCTAACACTGCTTTAGTGCAGCAATGAGGCTCAATGAAGGCCGTATGATACAAAGAACCATGCAAGAATACCACCATAAGATCTTAAGTTTTTACTTCGCCACCAGTTTTCCAACAACAAAAAAAAATTTTAAAAAAATCATTTTCACAGCACACTGTCAGAATGTCAGATGTAGCAACACTATATTCTGCTTGATAAAGAGCAGCATCAGAAACAGCAATCAGAGTTAAAAAGAAGTTGATCAGAATTTCTTAATTCCAAACCATCCCACCACATCAGCTCATCTTTAGATGGGTTGTTTCAGAGGGAAACATTGCTAGATTTTTAGAACTTGCTAAAATAAAGAGACTGACATTAAGAATAAAAGCATGAGAAAAAGACAAATTTGAGTATTCTTTTTGCACTAGTAAGCAACAAGCTTCATTTAAAAATAATGATGATCAATATTTAGTTTTCATAGTCTATGATTATCTTTGGGGTGAGTAAGAATGTTTGATGCTCCACCCAGAATTTCAGTTTAGAGACAGGATTATTATAGAGATTTTTTTTTTTTCTTGCACTGAGTTCTTGGAACCACTTGTATATTAAGAGTAAAGCTAACTGAACTTACTCTTTGCTCTGCAATTTGGATGCAGCCTTCAGGATTTCCTGGCATGTCACCAAAGAAGTCCTCTGCTGGTTGGATTCAAATCTATTTCTCATGTAATATCCAATCATATTTACAGAGATAGTTCAAGTCACATTCCATGTACTTCAAACGAAAAGGTCCAGACTTTTGCATATATAAAGACATTGGTTTGTTAAATTAACATTTTCATATGGTTGCAGCGCATAGTTTGACTTTTCATTTTGCCCTTGGTGGAGAGAGATGAAAGGTTCACTGACATTGTGTCCATACACAATTTTTAATTAGTTTTTCAAGTAGAAATAGGAAAAAAAGAGGGACTCTCCTAGTGTGCTTTCCCACTAAATACTTTGGACAATCTAGATGATTTTTTTTTGGTTTTTTTGAAAACTAAAACATATAAGCTCTGAATCATGCAAAATATGACCACCTCAGCTACATTAGTCTAATGTAACTGGGCAATTGGTGAAGACCATCCGAAGAGGTAGTGACAGTCCATTCTCACAGTGCCAGCCTGATGTGTGGGCTAAGTTAAAAACAACAACACTGAGGCATCACCATATGCTCGCTGTGTTTTCCATTTTGGTATTCCAGTCAACCACTCTCTCTTGACATTGGTAGCTGACATTCACCACTGCACCAACATAGTTAGAAGCAGTAAATTTGTGTTTCATTAGCAGCTATACACTCAGTGCTATTCATCATATATAGGTGGGTCTCCATCGCTTGAAAACATTGACAGTTTCTTTCCATGATTCTGCACATGATCTTCATTCATCTTCTCCAAAGCTTCAATCTAGAGAGCCAAAAAGAAATCCACGCTGAAATCATAAAACCACACCTGCGCCAGAATGTTTCTAAACAGTGTTAAAAGGTAGCTTTAGACGACTGACCAGGTATAGACAATATTCCTATTTCAACGATTCAGTCACATGTATGGAGCAACACACTTTGGAAGTACAGCTTGAAACATCTGTTCTCAACAAGTTGGTAAAATGAGTAGCACTTGTCTATAGTTTCACGTTATGTAACTGGAATGCACGAGTTGCAGGGAGGACTGCATGATTCTTAAGACTTCAGGTGTATTCCCTGATGTGCAGAAGTGTCCCTTTCTCTAACTCTGAACACCTCTACTGTAACTCAGCCAATCCATCAGCATTGGAGAAATTCCAACTAATACTAAGATTACAAATGCACTGCAATAATTTTTAATGGTGAAAGTTGAAGACAGTTATAGTTCAATTTTTTGTGCAAAGTAACACAGTACAGTAGCTTATTTTATTATTGTTATGTTTTGATTACTTCCTCTTGTACTCCATGGGAGATTCAATTTAGTTGCTAGCAACTAAATTCAAAGTCTGAAGTTTAAGGATGGGCTACTCAAATTCACCTCTATGTAAACAGCAATGTCAGTCTTTCCCATAAAACTTATAAAGCAAAAAAGATGACATAAAAACAACAACAATGAAAACCCAACCCCGCACCCTAATGCTCACAACAGAGTCAGTGAGGGAATTGGGTTCCCTCAATTCTCAACTGGGAATTGAGGTTTTTGCATGATTAACTGATACATAAGGGTCTTGGAACAGTGATACTGTGTTCCCTTTATCTCTTCCTCACTTTGAAGACCTACCCCAGGAGTTAGTTTCAAGCTCCCACCCACTACATGCTGGACTAGCATAAACCTGAACTGTTATCAAGAATCGAGTAGAATTGCCATGTCACCCTTACTTTACTTAATAAATATGGAATTTTTGACAACTTATTTTTATAAATGTCTGGTATCAGGATGCATGCCTTGAGGAGTTACAGCCAAAATTTGAAAATTAAAAGCCAAAGGTGACCAAAGATTCCTTGTCCATATTTACATTAGCATGGTTTCAGGTGTCTAATTTTAGGCTTGAACATTGAAAATGCTAGCCTATAAATTTTAAATTCAAGTAAGTTAAAACCTAAAACATGAAAAATAAGCAGTAGAACAACTTTTTTTTTTTCTAAGACCAACTTTCCTTTCGCTGCACAACCTTTAACATATGTAAAGAAAGACAACAAAGCTGGCTTTTAAACTAAAACAGATCACAAAGTTTCCCTTAACACTGAAAGAAGCAATTATATGCAACATGAAGCCTTTTATACTTGGGAGCATGGAGATCAGAAAAGGGTGTGGAGAGTTCTGTCAATCTGAGTTTCAGAAAAGTTTTTACTACGTTGAAATAATCAAGTTTAAAAAAAGAGATGCAGAATGATTGCTGAAATTATACTCACACACACCGATCATACAAACTAAGCGTGGAAAGTTAAGATATTACAATGGCTACTATAGCTAACCAAATTAAAATGTTAGACACAGAGAAAGGTATACCTCTGCTTGGAAGTCTACTTCATTGTCAGCTGTAATGTTTAAATCTGAGACAGCATTGAAGAGTTCACGCTCATTAAGTGCTTCTGCCACACCTCCTTTCTGGAAGAACTAGTCAATATAAAAAGCATACATTAAACACTTCACTACACAAAACAAAATACTCCTTCTCCTTCCCCAAGTTACAATTACAATATTTAGTCAAAATGACATTTTTGCTTTTGTTGACCTACAGATAAAGATAACTGAAAGTTATTTTTAAGTTCTAGTGGTACCGTTTTATTTTTCCTCACTTTTTTGCCTTTTGGAGAAGAATACCATCAGTATGGACAATATGCAAAAGTAATCTTAAATATAGGTGGCGGTGATCATTTTTGATGGAGTTGTATTAGTTGATTTTTAGTTAGCTCTGAATTGATTTTATCTTGGAAAACATTCAGCATAACAGAGGATTGTCAGATGAAGAGGTCCTACCTGTGAAACATTCCTACAGTCTCTGAACAAAAACTCAAGTCCATGAGGATGTGTTGGCTCCACAGACTGACTGACATCAATAAGCCAGACCTGTCGTCACAGAGAGACAGCAATTCACTTTGTATTAACATTTCACATGAGATGAAACCTTTCCTTCCCACATTAAGAATATGCTCACCTTCCCATTATGCCAAAGCATGTTGTATTCACTCAGATCTGCATGGACCAGGTTGCACTCCTTATACAACTGTTGCATCATCTGCAAGGAACCAAATTAACTAATGAATGGAGTATGCTATAGTCCAAATAAATATTGTTTGCATGACTATAACAAAACAAAGCCTTTCCCTGATCACCCCCCCAATTTACATCTTCCCCCCCCCCCTCGCCAAGTCTTCAATAAAGTTTCATACAGGGAATCGCAGTTTTGGTAAACTGCCAGCAAACTAAGTTTTTATCACTGAGCTTAGCTTTGGCAAGTCAGAAGAATCAGTCCAGTAAACTCATGCCAGCTCTGCCAACCAGTCCAAGTGCATGAGACAGATAAACATGTTCTCTAAATATACCTGTTGTTCTCACCCCTATCATGCAGGAAAGAAGCCTCACAGTTTTAGATACTGAATCCTAACTGGAATGCATATTCACTTAAAACATGGTTGTCTTGCTCTACTGGTCTCAAGATTTGAGGCACAGACCGTTCATATTATCAAATTGCTGGGTGGGTTCGTTGGCTGGGGTTTTTTTAATGTCTATAATGTAATAGTGAGTGGACAGTTAGCATGTACATGTTCGAAACAATTACAGCAGATAATAGGAAAGTAAAGTATCTACCATGCAATATTCTAATTCATTCTCTGATTTCTAGATTTGCTAAAAAGCGGGGTGAGGAGGGGGCTATCCACTGGAGAGTGCTTAAGCATTGTAAATTAAGTATTTGGTAAGCCCAGAAAGACTTCAGAGAACTTTCTAAACTACATACTGCTTCTATAAAAGGAGGACTACTTGCTCATAATTCCTCTGCTGCTAAGTATCTGTTTGTCATCAAGTTCCAGCATGTTTTCCACTCAGATTAAGATTCAGTTTTGGGGGGTTTTTTTAGTGCAGAATTTCTTATTTATTCTAAGTCACACATTAAACAGCAGCAAAATAAGCCTTTGGACTCCATATCTTGAAAGAGATGCAAGCATCCTGAAAAGTAAATATATGCTGATTTGTCCTTTAAGTTATTCCCCTAAAAGAAAACACAACCCAGAATTGGAGGAGAAATCAGCACTGTCTTACATTAAGAATCTGATAGTAGGCCTTTTTCATATCTTCACTACTAAGTGTTACATCCTTTAGTTTAGGAGCTGGGACTTGATCCTGGCCAATGAAAGACATAACCAAGACGTGTTTCTTAAGAATAACCACTTGAGGACAAGGAATTCCTGCATTTTGCATTCTGTGGATCAGAAAATAGATACTGATTAAGAAAAACGAAACAAAACCCCCAAAACCCTACGGTTCTAGTTCCTGCCTGCTCATTTCCAATATTAGAGAGCTGCGTGTGAGAAACTTGATCTAAGGTCAAAAACTCTTTGAAATAATAAATAATGAATAAATATATGTATTTCACACAGGAAAATTCAGATCTTAAAGTCATAAGTGGGTCTAAAAATGCTCACTGAAAACTAATCACTTTTACAGCTAGAGCCTGTTAACTTCAGGGGCTTGTAAATTCTGCTGCCAAATCACTGAAGATGCTGACAATTCATTAAACTGTAAGAAACCAGAGGCTTATTCAATCTGTGCCAGGTTGTATATTACTTAGCCTAAAAATCAAATCTAAACTTCTACCCAGATGTAGTGTATCTTCCTTAAACAGAATAGGAAACAGACAGGCATTTGGCAACTACACTTTTTTTTTTTCCCCTTTACCTTGTTAAGTTATGCATTTCTTTCTCAGCCCACATACGAATAATCTTTCGTGGATTCAATTTACTGAAGCGGTCTTTAAATCTGTAGTCATCCTTAATGTATTTGTCACGGTTCTTGAATTCATTAAGAGTTGTTTTAAACACTTTGATGGCACATTCTGGAGGTATAACTTTATCTTCAGTTGCACTTCTCGTGGAAAAAGTCAAATATATAACAAAGTTAACTATTCACATCTTTACAAGCAAATGCATGTTTGGTTTTTTTTTGAAATATTGCAAGATATAGTGATTTTTAATATAAGAGAGGAAAAGATCTGATTTTCTATCGAATTTGGAAGCCAATTCAAGAGTTCTATGATTATAGAGTTCTACGTTTATAAGAGTTCTATGATTAAGCTTATATATGAAAGTTTGGGGTTTGGCATTTCGATTATATGTTGCTTATCAAATATGTTCCATCTCCCAATTTGTTACTATTTTACTGTCATAGCTAATAACAGCCCTGTTAATGAATGTACTTGCTTCAAGAAATTACAAGTGAAAAAAGTCTTGCATTAGAACAATAATGGTAGTATCACAATGTTTTGTCAAGCACCACAAAGATATTGCCTATTGAATAATACCGAGCAAAAGAACACTCCTGAACATCATTCAGGCAAAGGTCAATTAAAAACCAAACCAAAACAAAAACCCCAACCAAAAACAAACCAAAACCACGCATCTTTTCTCCCCACCCCAAACATACCTCTCTCTCGACACCTCTAAATAGATTATCTGTATTTGGTTTTATTAGTTCTTTTTTAACTCACTTTAAACTTATGGTGTTCCAATGCACTACAATCACTACTAACATACTACAATCCTTCCAGCATGGTAGTCTTTAAAACTGGACTCTTGCATGATTTGCAAAGCGAACAGCATCCCAACACTATTCTCAAGGTAACCCAAAAGTAATAAACAGCACCTCCACTGAACTGCACAGATGGAGCTGATAATACAGCGATCTGTACAGAAAGACAACCTTCAGGTAGCCCGAGATCATCGTGACAGCTCTGTAGTCTGGGGCAGGTTGGTGGAAAGAGTTCCTCAAAATCTCAAGACTTCTTTTTTACCAAAAGAGTACATATTTTTCCACAGAAAGCTATAGTGGATTTGTCCACATTCATTAAATGGTCTCCAAGGAGAAAGTGCAGATTTTTTTACTTTACAGTTGGTACCATCTGGTTTTCAGATTTTATTATTATCTGCATATACATGAATACAAACTTTAAGTCTTGGGAATGAGAAAAGTGCAGATTGTTTAAATATTTTTGTGGTTTCTGCTTTTTAAACCATCTTTGGTACTTAAAAAGCTACTGTCAGAAACAAACAATATACTTACTTTCCTCCATATGCATGAAAAACAACAGATTCTTTTCCTGTGCTGATGCAGCCTGTGATGGTCTCCAGCATCCCAGCATTGACCATCTTGTACAGAAGTAAACGCGTTTTAGGATCCACTGCTTTCTCCTACGGGCAAGAAATGAATACTCGATTCATCAAAATAATTTTTTGCTTTACAGTGAATTTAGAGTATTTATATACCGCAAGTGTTCAACTAGATGGAAAGAATAATGTATTAAGAGCATTCTCGCAATTGATAGAGAGGTAAAAAAAAAACAAACCACAAACACCCCACCAAACCAGACAAACAGATGAAGCAAAGTCAAACTGCTCCAGCACTGTCACCTTAAGATTTAATGCTCTCAAGTACCTTATCAGCTCTGTAGCACATACAGTATTTTACCAATTCCGCATAAAGTACAGGCTGTGGCTCAAGAGCACTTTCTACAGTGTTTTCAAGAAGTCTTTACAAATCATGAATCAAAATATCTCAGATATTATATTCCTTCTTTATCAGTAACACTAAAATAAAGCGAAACACCCAAATTTGAAGAAGTCCACAGCAGGAATTACCAGAGGCCCTGCTCTAAACTCACCCATAAAGCATATCAACTGACTTCCTAAATTATTAAGTCAGAGTTTATCTGGTCACCTCCTCTTCCTGAAACTTGCTATGAAGGCAGGTATTTGGAGCCACATGGTTCAACTGCAGAGGATTAGTCCTCTGGATGGTTTCTATAAATGATTTCTAGGCAGTTTATTCATTGTAACTGATTAAGAGACAAGTTTAGAAAGACAAAGAGAAAAAAAATGGAAGCTGCTTGCTCTTATTTTGATATGGCTCTCACTGTAATGCAGCTCAAACAACGGCAGCCTTTTTCTAGCAGGAGCTGGATGATACCATCTACTTCAGCAATGTTAACATAATATCGCTTAACTGTTTTACTAAACATGGAATGTTTCAAGAAATTACCAAAACAGCATTCAGCTGTTACACAAGATAAGAAGTATACAGAGAGACTTTATTAAAAACATACAGCAGTGGAGTGCTCCTTCTTTTCATGGAGCCTGGCACTTCGACGTTCCTCAGAGTATGCGTGTTGCTTTAGGGCATTGAAGACTTGATTTGACAGCTTTAAGTCCATCCCAATTCCATCCCCAACTTGGAATTCAGGTGCAAACTACAAGTAGAAATAATAGAAATTTAAGCACTGTTACTAGCAGACACCAAAAGTTAGCACAAGCAGAAGCTTCTCATTCTGATTTGGAAAAACCTAGGGTAGATTAGGACCTATGTGAAACCCACTTTGTGTAGTGTTGTCAGAACTTGAAGTTCTGCCCAAATTAGTATGAGATTACCTAACATCCTATAAAAATAGCACTTGCAGCATTTACTTATTTGCAGAAGTTGCAACAGTTACATTAAAGAAAACAGAACGTATGTACTATGGATAAACAGGCTGAAACACTGTAATTCAAACAACTGACTGAAAATAAGTTACTTGGCTCATCAGGCAAAATGACTTTAAAAAAAAAAGTTACACGATAGCTATGCTTTTCAAAAATAGCCTTGGTGGTTTATCTGTCTGTGTACCAAACTTACTGAGAGTTTTGTTTTGCCAAAGCAGTTCTGTGCAAATTCTTGAATCATAGTCATTAACAAACTATTATTAAACAAAAAATCCGCACAGCTCAAACTGCCAATCTGAATAACTAATCCAAACACTGCATTGCTTTCATTTGACAGGGGAAAAAAAAAAGAAAAATCAGCACCATATACAGTAGCACAGATGAACAAGCATTAGTTCTTTGGTTGAATTACAGCATTCCAGTTTTACACACAAAATAAGCTTCCCTAAGTTTTCACTTACATTTTCCATGCGAGCAGTGTTCTTTCTTCCACATACCACTTCATCATGTTTAGTAGTAATGTCTTTTCCTTTTCCTGTGAAGCCCCTTCTCGGTGTAGTAGTAGGTTTATCTGCCAGCAGTGAGAAAAATAAATCAGACTTTACATCTAAACAAACATAACTAATGCTCATAAAGGTTCCACAATGTCCACAAAAGTAACATAATTTTATTTATTAAACAGAATAAAATACCTCAATTGTATGATCTTAATGCAGTCTTCTCTTATCCTAAGCATGACAGCTTCTTTTGCTATGTTATGACTTCTATGTCTTCTCTGGGGTGTCAGACACACTTTTAGTGTGTTAAAGACAGAAACATTCAATATCACTTGCAGATCCCCCTAGCCAAATGTAGGTGACAGATATGCATATCCCACAATACTTTCTACATACAACAGTTATTTAGCCAGATTCAGCCACCAAAGCCAATATACTGGCGGACAGGAGCCTGAAGTGTTGGGTAGGAGCGTTGATCTGCTTGAGGGTAAGAAAGCTCTACAGAGGCATCTAGACAGGCTGGATCGATGGGCCAAGGCCAATTGTATGAGGCTCAACAAGGCTAAGTGCCAGGTCCTGCACTTTGGTCACAACAACCACACGCAACGCTACAGGCTTGGGGAAGAGAGGCTGGAAAGCTGCCTGGCGAACTGGGAACACCCCCAGTTAACTGACAGCCGGCTGAACATGAGCTGGCAGTGTGCCCAGGTGGCCAAGAAGGCCAATAGCATCCTGGCTTGTATCAGAAATAGCGTGGCCAGCAGGAGTAGGGAAGTGATCGTGCCCCTGTAATCAGCACTGGTGAGGCCGCACCTCGAGTACTGTGTTCAGTTTTGGGCCTCTCACTACAAGACAGACATTGAGGTGCTGGAGCGTGTCCAGAGAAGGGCAATGAAGCTGGTGAAGGGTCTAGAGCACAAGTCTTATGGGGAGCAGCTGAGGGAACTGGGGTTATTTAGCCTGGAGAAAAGGAGGCTGAGGAAAGACCTTATTGCTCACTACAACCTCCTTTCAAGTAGTTGTAGAGAGGTGGGTGTCGGTCTCTTCTCCCAAGGAACAAGTCACAGGAGAGGAGGAAATGGCCTCAAGTTGCTTCAGGGGAGGTTTAGATTGGATATTAGGAATTCTTCACCAAAAGGGCTGTCAAGCATTGGAACAGGCTGCCCAGGGAAGTGGCTGCGTCACCATCTCTGGAGGTATTTAAAAGACGTGTAGATGTGGTGCTTAGGGACCTTAGTGGTGGACTTGGCAGTGCTAGGTTAACAGTTGGACTTGATGATCTTAAAGGTCTTTTCCAACCTAAACGATTCTATTATTCCAAGTTACCCACCCAACTTCCTGCATAACACCTCCCAAGTACGTGACCTGATTTTACATACAACTGGTATGTCTCCTTACATTCAAAAAAGCCTAATTTAACTATGTCATATTCTTAGGTCTATTAACCGAAGAAATTGTATTGTTTAAAACTGCCACATACCTGCTCTATAAGGATCATGACGGGTATCCTGCCAATCAACCTCATCCTCTGAGCTGTCACTATCATAAGGATGCACCTTCCGATAATTTTCGAAGGATATGGAGACTTGAGAAACAAAACAAATAAGCACGTCCGTGATTATCAGGGATTTGCTACTTCCTCACAGCTCTGCCAACTTAAGCAGAGTGCCAAGAATATCTCCAAAGCAAAAATGTTTCTTCTGATGAGGGTACCTTTGCTATCTCCATTGATCTTCTTCTCTTCACGCCGAAGCTGTGCATCATATTCCCTGTCAAATTCCATCTGCAGCATCTGAGCTAGCATTAGGTCACTAGAAGTGTCAATATTTTCTCCTGTAATAAACGGTCCTTCAGCAACACTATGTAAAATGAAAACAGAAATTTAAAAAATTAAACACAGTACTCTAAACAGAAACACTGCTTTATAGCATTTCATCACTCTATACAAGAGACTTCATGCAGAGCTGCACAGAAACTAGTGGATCTCAACTCTCCATCCCCCCTCCAAGCCAACACTAAATATTAATAGAGCATGACTTCATTTCTCTTTGCCTCTCCTTTACAATGCAAATATTACTTAAACTTTTACTTGTTTACCATCCTGTGAGAAGCACTAGGCTCTATTTTTAAAATGCCCTTATGAAAGAGAAAGAAGGCATATGTGTGAAGGGGTGTGTGTGTGTGTATTTTTAAAATAAATAAATAAATAAATATAACTTTAAAAAAAACCAAACAGTGTTGCTTTGCTCTGCTTCACAGAAAAGACGGCAGGCAAAATTTGTATGAGTTCAGAACTAGTAAACTCTTGGCCTATGTTTAGAGCTTCTAAGTATTACGATGTTACAGGTGATAGACCTGACAGTTCTCAAAGTAGCATTGTACACTGTTAACAGAAGTCTCTAAAAGGGAAGAAAAAAAACATTTCTGACATTTCTCAAAACGTAGCTTACAGACTGGCTTAAAGCACCCAAAACAATGCAACGAAAACATCAGGAAAGAAGGAAGGGTGACAGAGAAGAGAATCTAAGGAAGAGTTTTAATTGGGGAAGCCATCTTCACTGAAAAAGACCTGAAGAAGCAAAGTTAGGAGATAATAGGCAAAGCATTTACTATATCGCTATGCATTAGGCACATTGTAAGAAAATGCACAAGAGACAGAAGATGGCTTCACAACTATGGAGATCACTAATCCAGGATTTAAACTTACGCAACCACTTCAGGAAAAGCAGCATTTTCTTCTTCCAGCTGCAGCTCTTTTGCCAGCTGCTCACTCATTACATCAGCAAGGGAACATGATATTGATGTTGTGTTACGGGCTCCCCACGGACACTGTAAATAAACATTTTATTCAAGTCAGCAAGAAATGCAGTGGCAACATAATAACCAGGATAACTAGCTATCACTGGCTCTAAAATAAGCTCATGTAATCTTATAAGAGCTTGTCTTCTACAGATACTTAGGGAAGTATGATGAACTAAAGTACAGAAAATACCTCAAGCAGTAGTTTCATAAACTCAGTAGGGAGAACTGTGACTGAAAGGATGTTGATGGTCACTTACTAATCGTGGGGGGAAGAGGCAGTTTGTCAGCGTCAGTCCCCTCTGAACACGGGGCAAAGCCTTCCCAGAAAGTTTGCTTACAAGTGTACACACAGGCTATGTAAAACTTTTCTTGAAATAACACAATATTAATGGCTTATGCACAGCTTCCTTCCCCTTTTCTAGAGCCCTGAAAGGACAGCCATCACAAACATCCCCTCAAAAACGCAGAAGCACGCACAAAACTTTGCTTGGGGAGGCGGATGTTGGGGAACGGGGAATCCAACCAAGTTGTGACTCACTGCTTACCACCTTGATAACCAAACTCCAATTCCCTGCTCACCAACAGAGCTTGGAGAGAAGCAACTCATTTATCAGGGTCTAACAGCAGCTCTCTCCACCAAGATAATTGCTCATAGCAGCGAAGCACGCCATACCCTGTCCAGCGCGGCTCCTCAGTCACGCAGGCAGCGGAGCCAAGCGCTCAGTTTGCCAAAGGACCGTGACCCTTGTTTTGTTGACACCACTTCGCAGCGTCCTCCCGACGGCCTCAGCCCGCTCGGAGCGGGGCGGGCGGAAGAGGGGCAGCCGCCCACCGGAGTTCCCTACGTGCCTGCCCCCCGACGTGAGCGAAGGGTCGGCCGGAGACGGTGACCGTGCTCCGACGCGCCGTTGTCTTCCTCCGCCCCCGAGGAGCCGGGCCGGCGGCGGCCGCGCCTCCAACGGCCCCGGAGGGTCGAG
>WAAD01021819.1:163722-176319 GCA_013389945.1 Fregata magnificens | reverse complement strand
AGAAGGACACTGAGGTGCTGGAGCGTGTCCAGAGAAGGGCAACGAGGCTGGTGAAGGGCCTAGAGAACAAGTCTTATGAGGAGCGGCTGAGGGAACTGGGGTTGTTTAGTCTGGAGAAGAGGAGGCTGAGGGGAGACCTTATCGCTCTCGACAACTACCTGAAGGGAGGTTGTAGTGAAGCGGGTGTTGGACTCTTCTCCCAAGAAACTAGCAATAGGACGAGAGGAAATGGCCTCAAGTTGCGTCAGGGGAGGTTTAGATTGGACATCAGGAAGAATTTCTTTACTGAAAGAGTGGTTAGGCATTGGAACAGGCTGCCCAGAGAGGTGGTGGAGTTGTCAACCCTGGAGGCGTTCAAAAAAGGTGTAGATGTGGCACTCCAGGGCCTAGTTTAGGAGTCATGGTGGTGTTAGTTGACGGCTGGACATGATGATCTTAGAGGTCTTTTCCAACCTAATGATTCTATGATTCTATGATCATCCTTGGGCCTTATTACTTCAGCTGAAGCGAGTCTTTGAATCCTGAAATCATGTTTATTTGTTCTAATGATAACAGTTTATGTATGAAAAGATATTAATCTCTTGTCACAAACCTTGCCTCACTTGCATCTTCAGATCATCACGGCTGTAACATCACTTTTATTATTGTAAACCTTGTGTGGGAAGAGGTGATAAAAAGGGGGTTCAGTAACATGACTAAGATAATCGTGGTAGGTGGTAATTTACAAAACATTTGAAACAAGAGGTGGAAGAACCAGAGTATTAGAAAATTTGGAGGAAATGAAGGCCCACAAAAAAAGAAAGATTCAAAGGGGAATAGTAGCATCCCTGGTAACTGGAGAAACAGTAGATAACCAAAGTCATGCGTGTCCTGTGAGAAATTTTGTGGATTCTAAGGTCATGCTCCACGTGGTTAAAAAGGACAAACAATTCAGAGGTGGTGTTTTGTTTCTATTTCAGGTGGCAGACGTTAGTGGGTGGACTTCTGCTTCATGTCTCCTGGAAGCTGGGCTGGGTGGAGATAAACTTGTGTTCAAGGTACTGTGGGGTTTTCAGTATCTGCTAAATACTTATTTTCTGTAGCTGTTAGCTAGTTCTGTTAGCATAGAACTTCTATACTGTATATATAGTAGAACTTCTGTTAGCATAGTTAAGTTGGTTGTGGAAGTTACTAACTTGCTAAAATATAAGTCGGTGTGTGTGTTTGTATGTGTTCTGCTTCGCAGGTGTAGGATCTTGTGTTTTAGTCTAATGAACGTTCAATAACACGCACTTCAACTGATTACAGATATAAAGTGGATTCAATTTAACCTTGGTAAAACAATCAAAAAAGCATAGCCATTAGTGAAAATTGTAAGGGTAACTTATCCAACCATCCGTCAACACCTCTTCCCTGGATTCTTTTATAGTATTATAAGAGAAGCCTTGGTAATGTTAGTTAAGAGCATTGACACATGCTTCCCCAAAACCTCAGTGCAGTGAAGTCCAAAACGTGATCTGCCTTTTTCTCTAAGAAGTGTGTCCCATAAATGGGAAGCATTCACCCTTGCCTAGCTCTAGCATTTATAACCGCGTAGCAAGAGCAGCCATTGCAGTACAGGATTGATATGATAATTAAACTCCAAATTAAAGGGTGCTTTGTAGACAAGGATCATCTGCTTGAGCTGAGTGTGATGGCAACTCAGAAAAGTCATCCAGCATACTGTACTCTGCTCAGGTGGATCCATTCTGTGGTATGGAACGTGGTGTATCTTTTTTATTTCACAAAATATTATAAGATGTATGCCCACAGCAATTGTTGAATCTCCATCTCTGGAGATATTCAAAACTTTACTGGACAATGACCTGAGTAATGTGACTTGACTCTGAAGCTGGGGGGAACTGGACTAGATGACTGCCAGAGTTCCCTTCTAATGTAACTTTTTTCAGCAATTCTGTATTAGCAAGTGACAACTGATGGATTTGCTGTTTGGGATTCAAACAGTTGGCTTGCAAAACTGAATCTTCTCATTTGGACTCAAATCCTGCATGTATGTCAGAAGAACCAGGCTAAGTTCTGTTTTCATGTCTACGCAAGTGACTACATCACCGCTTAAGTCAAGTTGTAAATGGAAACAGAATTTAACTTCCTATCTTTTATCTGCAGCCTAGATAAAATGAGGATATTGGTGTAAAAGCTGTCAATGATATTGGCAGAGGCAGGATTAGGGTCCAAACCTTGCTTTAGTGGCAGTTACTGATATATATATTATTATCAAATGTATATTGTTTATGCAGATTTTGTCTTCACAGAACAGTCTAAAGGACAAAGGAATGCAGCCATCAGTAATGTCCTTTTTAGTACAACTTTTCATCACTAGATGATTCCTTTTGCTTTAAATGGTGAAATTAAAGAAGTTGAATCTTTTTTTCCAGCTTGGAAAAGATATTTTCATTTTTTTCGAAACTTGGAAGACATTAAAGAAAATACTGGACAAGAACCATTTTCTGCTGAAGAGGATGTTTTTATCTAAGAAAAGTTTTGGTGAAAAATTAGTTCGTGTTTTGACGATGGAGACTTCAGGCCACTAGATGTCAGCCCACTATAGGAGAAGTGATTAAAATACATCTTGAGAAACCTCTTCATTAGTTTAGCTAATACAGAACGCCTGTTCTAGAATAGACTGAACAAAATGACCAGAATTAATTGACATGTTTTGGCTATAATTCAGCCAAGTACTTAAGCATGTCTTTCTTCAGAAGAATTAGGCACATGCTTTAATGCTTTGCTGAATTGGACATGTGGCATGTATTTCCTCTATTAAAAACAAAACAAAACCCCCAACTCCCCCCCAAAACCAACCAAAAAACTCCCCAACATACAAACATAATGTCTCAAAACTTCTGTCTACCACTTCCTCTCAAGCTCCTCCCCCTTCCAAAGGTGATTTTTCTTAGTATTACCACTGGAATAAGGACATTTCCGCTCCACTTGCCTTACAGAATATTGGTCTCTGAATCTATCTGGGTTTTGGGGTTTTTTGTGTATGTGTGGGATACTTAGTACCATATCTGGTCTTGTCACGCTCCCAATAATAAACTGCCACCCATTCCTTTGTTTATTTCCATAAAGTCTCAGTATTTCTGTGACGTGGACTGATCTCATATGCTTTCTGAGCCAGTTCAGGTTATCCCAAAGTGTCTCAGCAGAATTATTTTATTGCATAGAGATCATCACCCTTTGTCTTAAGTCTGGAATACTAGCTTCACAATAAAGACCAAATAAAAACATATTACTTAGAATAATTTCCCTTAGGTTTTGTGGATATCCTGCTTTTCATCTGCTTTCCCCCAGTACTCCCAGCTGTAAGGGAGTCTGTCACCATCATTGTTGCTTCTAAAGGGTGAATGGTGACTGTCTGCAAAACTTGTATCCAAAACAAGGGCTCTGTAGAGCACAGAGGAATACGTGTAGCATCTGCATAATGCTTCCAGCACTGCGATCTGCTGCCCTGCTTCTGCCCAACCCTTGTAGGCACGTAAGTCCTATGTGTTCTGGTTGGCATTTCTTCTAGTGCTGAATTTTCCCTACAGCTAAGCAGCAGCTCAGAGCCTTGCTTAAGCCAAAGCTCCAAAGTGTGGTTTAGGGGAAGCTACCCATTGGCTTTAGTGGGCTTTGGATCTAGCCCTACAACCACAAGCTCATCAGTTCTTTTATGTCACTGAGCTTTCCTGTTTTGCATGTGCATCACTGTATTGCTAACATAAGAAGCTACTAATTGGTTTACATACAAGACAGATTGTTGGTGCTGACACGTTACATCAAACATCCATGCATTCTTTTTTAGTCCTGAAATTCCCACTTGGCTGCATAAAATTCTACCCTTACATCATGGAAAAAGCATCTGAAGTCCTTTTCCATTGCACTTCACAATATTACATTGGAGATGAAGATATATTTGGGATTCCTAGAGTTTAGTGGTGGGGAACATGAGAGAGTGTTATGTTCGAAATGAAAATTCAGTTTTCATCATGTGTTCCTTTCATCTTCCCAGCCCTCCTTTCTTTTCTTCCCTCCCACTTTCTTCCATTTGTTGCCGTTCCAATAGGGTGGGGGTATGTTTGTTGGTGTCTGATGTGAACTCGTTGGTAATGAGGTATGACAGTTTTAGATCCTGGTCTTGGTGAAATTCCAGTTAAAGTCAATAACCTTAAAAGGAACAGTGTTTTTATAAAAAATGATGGTGACTACCCCAAAAACCAGAGCAAATATTTATGCCAGTCAAAGGATCTAAAGATTACTCTATTTTCGTTACCCTGGGTTTTTGATCAAGTATCTTCGAAAATTATGTATAAAAAAAAGACGAAACGTGATGTTTAGGTTTTTTTCCTTGTCTGTTTACATGAATCTTTGGGCATGTTTTATCTTCATTCAAACTGTTCTGATTTCATTGTTTAGTGGTCTATTTTTCTTGTGTTCCATGAAGTGTGGTAGTGTAGCGGTACCTGTAATTACGTTTTAACTCTTACATGCTAGTTGGAAGTGTCATCCAAATTAAGGAACTACAAGCAGTTTGGTTTTGTTTTGAGAACCAGCATTATTCACTAACATTTTCTTGACTTTAGTTCAAAGCTTGAGAAGAATGAATGGGGGTAGCAGTGTCTTCAGTCCTGGGAAGCTGTTGGATCAGGCCTTTTGAACACTGCTACTGCTTTCCTCCCTTGCTCAAAATCTTACATTATTCTCTTTGAAATTTACCATCTACCTGATCCCTTTTTCCCCTTAAGTACCAAGATCAAAAAAGGAGAAGTGCAAATTCTGAAGCCCCTTCTCAGAACTGAAACCTGACCCTACTGCAATAACCATGGCTAAAAAAATATCAGATCAATCTGTGATGACTTCATTCCTCCATTAGTTGTCAAACTGCCTCTAGGAGTTTGGCTTAGTCAAAGGAGTATCATTAGGAAATCTCAAGAGACAGGCTCCCACAGAGACAATCTGATCTTTAGGAAGAATCTCTTTGTAAATCTGGCTGAGAAATGAATGTGTGGGTGGGCAAGTGTATTTGTACATAGTGAAAATGTGTGTTGTCTGTGCAAGTACGTCGTTTTATGCCTTCATTTGTCAGTTTTTCTTCCTTTTACAGCGCATCAAGGAAATTAGTTGAAATTTCTCTCCCTTAAAACCAATAGGAGTAATTGCTGTGAAGCAAACAATTTTGCAGGGAGAGGAGCCAGGGAGAGAGTAAAAGAAAGAAAATATATCTGCAGATAGCTCCTATCTGGCATTAGATGAAGTGATTAATTTTTGTCTCAAACTTGTTTACTACATGGGAGGAATACTGAACAATCAGACAATGAATTTAATGTGCACACCTTTGAAATATATGTATATATACACATATCATTATATTCCTTGCAAGCAACTGTTGCCGACTGTATGTAAACAGAATGTGGTGAAGTAATGGGATTTTAATTGTTTTCACAGGTCTGAAATCCTGTCATGGCTTCCTGCTTCAGTACTGTTTGTTGGCATTATTTACGCTGGCTCTAGGGCACTGTCAAGATTGGTAAGAAACGCACAAGTAGAAGTCAGTTTTTTATTACCTCCACTTTGTGAGCAAAGAACATTCCCTTCATACAAGGTGTTTAATGCTGTTCCTGGGCTGGGGGGAAAGAAGGGAGGAGGGGTTTAAATAATACATACATTGTTAATGGTGCTAGAGCAGCAGTCCGATCCTACGAAGTGTAAAGCTGTATCAAAAAGCACTTCCATGACAGTCCGAAGCACTCAGCATCTCTCCAGAGCACTCAGTGTTTTGCAGAACAGATCCTCAGTGGTCTGAATTGTGCAAGTAGGGAAGAAGCTGAAGAAGTTACTAGCTGTAACTTTGCGAAAGGGGGAATGGGGCTGTGGGGTCTGTGAGAAGTCCTTCCAAGAAAAGGTTGAAGACCATTTCAGTGTGAGGCTTTTGATGCTTTACAAGATTTGAAAAAATAAATTGAAAGTTGGAAAGAGATTATGCGAAGGGTTAGATTAATCCGTTTTGTGATCCATTTGAATCACAATAACCTACCAAATGTTTAGGGGATATCAAATCTGCTTTCATTAAAGTTGAATGCTTTTTACTTAAATGATACAGTCTTTCTTAAAAAAAAAAAAAAAAGCAGTGACATGAATTTTTGAAAAACAGCGATACTTTACTGCTGTTATGCAGTCTGCAAGGCCAGATTCTGCCCTAGTTCCCTTATGCATTCTGTCAATGCATCTTAATCCAATTCCAGAGCCAGCTCGCTCCTGCCAGCTCCTAAGCCCTAAGAAGGATCAAAAGGGAATTTTTGACAAGATTCTGCTTGTAGTGATCCCTTGAATATCCCAGTGGAGAGGTAGGGCAGAAAAGGACAGGCGGTCTCTGTCCTCATAAACAAGTCTGGGGGCCTCATCTCGGACCCAAGTGATCTTTGGAAAGCACAGGCATGTGCTCAGAAACCCCATGCCTCCAGATTAGCTGTCTTGGGGTGATTGCATTTACTTCCTCTTGGTTCCTTGTCAAAGCAAGTTCCATTGGGCTTTCCTGATGTAAACTGAGCAAAGATCCCTAAGGAGAGCCCTGTCTGGAAACAGCAATAAAGCCTTGGCAGCAGCATCTTTTCTGTCTGCTCACCTGGGAGGTGGAGGAGGTATGAATCACATCCTCTCTGCTATTTCTTCGTACCTGCTAGTCATCCCGTAAGTTATGTTGTTTCCCTCCTGTCCCTGCTCTGGTCATTCAAGAGTGAGATGCACTGGAGTGGCAGAGGGGCTGTGAATTGGTTTGATTTGTATCCCAAACCTTTCTTAAGGAGCATCTCCCACTTCTGAATGGCTTTTTGTTGTACATGAATGGGGATTTAGAGGCCTAATTCTGTGGCCATTTTAGGAGGAAAGACAAAAGGACAAGTAATCTTAGGCCATAGTTACTATGTAATGCCTTGTACTGGGGCTAAATTCAATCCTACGTAGAAACTTTACTTACAATAACTTTGCATACAACAATTTTATGAGACAGTGAGAAGGAAAACGGACTCTCCCAAACTTGTACCTGCATTGGCTCACCTCAACAGTGTATTTGAATTAAGTGGGCTTATTCCTAAAGCAGAAGTTATGTGCACTTTTTTGATCAAAGCCAGAGAGACCCACTTTCAAACACTCCTGTATACTGGCAGGGCTACAATTGCAATCCCTGTTTGTGCCTCTCCCTAGAGGTGCTGGCAGTCTCCTCTGCCCAGGAGTTCAGGGCTGGAACTGGAGGAGGGCTGCTTAGCTCTGGACTGTGATGCATTAACAAAAGTATGCAGAGCTGCGAGGAGAGGTTTGTGCGGAGTCTATTCACCGTGCCTGTCCAACCAGTAAACCTTTCTTTTTGTAAGCATTAAGCCCCCTCACAAATTTAAGAAACGCTCACATCAAAGACAATAGACATATGGAGAAGGTTAACTGGCCTAGGCAAACTGGAGCCATTGTTGGCTCCAAAACACATTTGGAAGAGCCAAAAGCAGGGGGGAGGAAAGAAAAACCCAATAAATTGGCTTCACAAAAGGAAGAATGTAAATTCTGCTGTCAACTTGCCTTGTGTATGGCTATTTCTTGTATTTCCTATTATTGTGTCAGGCTCAGGATGCTTACGTTAGATATTTCTCGTTTTACGTTCTCGGTTGTCCAGCAGCGGGGTTGAGAATTGGTTTTCAGAATCGGTGAAGCTGGGACTGACAACTTCATGCCAGTTATGTTTGTGTGATTTTCATTCCTTGCTAATTTAGAGGTGTTAAAAGTTATCTTGGTGTAACTGTTGTGTTTACGGATCCACCCAAGTTGTCATTATGACTTAAAATGTTTAATTAGCGATGCTTATCCAGCTTTATGGGAATGAAAAGAAAAATCCCAAAAATACAGATTTCTGAATACAAAGTCAAATTTAAGAGATATTTGCTGCTTATATCACCTGATACTTAAAAGGCATGGACATCACTGAGAAATTAACTCATTCTCTACTTGTGTGATGTAAATACTGTACACAAGTGGGGAAATACTGCTTCCTAAACTGCCTTAGTCTTTAGATTATCTTAATTGGAGCAGAGAATTGCCTCTGTTTCAACTGTCTTAGAGACCATGGATCTGATTTGGAGGAAGTATTATGAACCACTAATTCTGGTTGGGTTTGCCTGGGGCAATGGGTGTTTGATTCATTATTGTTATCATTGGGTTTTGTTTCTTAATGATTTCATGCTGGGATGGTGTCCAGATACCTCAATGCGTATAATTTCAACATCACTTGTCTATGAACCCTAATTTCGGGCGGTTCTTCCTAGCAGTAACTGAAAGCAATCACCTAAAATCATCTTGCCCATAATTCTGTTGCTAGGAGTCACACTGTATTCTTAGTACCAGTAGACAGAGATGGGAAAACTAGTGAGAACTGTTTACTGTGGAGGCTGCAGATATTTGATCAGAGAGGCAAAACTAGAGGCAGAAAAACCTGGAGCAAATCTCACCAAGGTAGCTGTGTATAAACAAACCGACTGAGCACTTGAAAGTGGGAGAAGCAGCAAGCAGAGTCTGCATTTAAAGATGCCTGTGCCATGTAATAGTAATTGGAATGGGTCTAAGTCCCTTTTAGGAGATGTGGCATGGGTTTACAGCTTAAAAAACAAAACAAAACCCAAACCCAGAAACATGTGGGACAGGTGTCCCTAAGAGGAGTGGCCCTTCCTATGTGTGTGACTCTTCTGGTTTGATTTGGGCATTTTTGTTCTCTCCCAATGGCAGCCAATCCCGGTGTTCCTCACCATGCACAACGCAGCAGAAGTTATAACCTGTGGGTTCCAGAAGTTTGTGCAGAAAGAGGTAATTGATCTATTAATTGATACATTCGAAGTACCTCCTGTGATATAATTGCCCTATAACAAGACACCTAATTTCTTTTAATATGAGCATTAGTGCCCTGTGCTTTTCTAATCTTGCTGTGATAGCTAGTCATTAATGAGACCCAGAGAGAGCTTTGCTGTTGACAAGCATCTATATTGATGTTTTCTTTTCCCCTTTATTTGATGAAACACTGCAGATGTGTATCGACAGTTTGATCTGCATTTTTAAGACTGGCTTGGTCCTGCTTGTTTTTTCCTTTTGAAAATTAATATTGCCTCTCTCTCATGCCCCACGTAAGAATCTCACTGTTTGAGCTGAGAGGGAGGAGGACTGGGTCCTCAGATGTAACCAGTATAATATATCTATTATTTGATGTATTGTATGGTTATAGATCGATCACATCTCCACATGAAATGCAGGAAAAACAGTGCATTTTTGGATTTGTTTTGAATGCTTGAGAATTTGTCCCAAGACCTATTAAAGTCAGGAGAGTAATTCCTGCTCCCTTTAGTAAGAGCTGGGTTTGTTTCTTACAGACTGCATTGGGGATCCTTCTTTTTAGGCTATGAAATGCTTCTGTAATTGACCAGAGAGTTGCTGTGTGAGGTAACACTGGGAAATCATTCATCACGAAGTTGTTTCTACAGTGGCCTCTGGCTTGCTGTGGAAGGGATCTTCCATTCATTACCTCTGTTGTGTATATAGAAGACAGATAAATGGCTCATGTTTGCGACTCCTAACAAACTGAAGAGGTCACTAAGTTTATGCCTAAGGGATGTAGCAGTGTGTACCACAGCATGTCCCTGTGGCATTGTCCTCTGATTAGTGTCCCTGTCAAAGTGTTTCGTATTTTCCTTCTAGCTCACATGTTTATGTCTCCTCTCTTGGAAAACAAAAGCACTTTGGGCAAGGATAATGCAAACACAGGTCTTGATGGGAAGCGTCTGGAGAATAATTTTGGACCAAAGGATTGGGAAACTCTCATGAGTTTAGACCAAGACTGATTTGGCTGGGGTAGTACCTAATTAATTAAGAATACTCAATATTTGAGTACATACAATACATAGTTTTGGTATAGTTCAAGTTAAGTTTGAGGACCAGGTATAAAGTTCATGTCTGGTTTTAGGTTTACCTTCTGGTAAGTACTCTGAAAATATAAATCAAGTTGAAGTAGGCTAATCTGTAGTCCTGGTTCTTATTTTCAAATTAAATTTGCTAAGCAGTGCTCAAACATAATGGGCTGTTGAATGTTGCTTACTGGATTTTTAATATGTTTGGTGCAGTAAGATCAGCCATCATCACCTTCCTGTTCGTGGAAGGAGAGCGCACTATTTCATGATTTTTATTTTTAAATTTTAATGTTTTTAATCATACTGTCTTTTTTACAGCAGACCTCTCATCTGAAAGTCTGTAGGTAAGCTTTTAAAACTGCTCAGATTCAGATTCAGACTTGTTTTGGCTCCAGCTTCTGTATTTGCTTCAGATAATAGCACACGAAAACAATGAAGAACGTAAGGCATATTCCCGTGGGCAGTGAGCCTAAATTGCAACATAGGAGTAATTAAATATTTTTAAAATGTATTTTCTTTTTTTTTTTTTTTTAACAATTGCTTAAGTAGATACATTTTTTTCTCTTTATAAAAATAAAAAAATCCAGAAGGCCAATCTTCCTGAATAACAAAGCAGTGCTTCTAAGTATGTTTTTGGAAAGGAGATAGAAATCAGGTTTGAAGTTCCAGTGGGTAATCTTAAACAGTAAGAGAAAGTTAATTAATGTGATAGAAAATAGCTAAAAATGCCTTTGCTAAGAAAGAAAAGGTGAATGACATCCAGTTCTGCTAGAATCATTCATATTAAGCTATACAACCTACCGACCCTCGTAGGCCCTAGTTGTTTAGGCTTCAAAAAGGAGATAGAAAGGAACAAACAGAAGTCGGCCAGTCCTGTATTAAATGTTTCACTCTTGCCCACCCCCACCCCCTTGAAGAACGCATATTTGCTGTCCTCCACATTCTGTAATCTTTTAGCTGTACTTAGAGTGGATAGTGTTGGGTTATTATTTAGTGTACTTAGAGGCACCATCTTCCCAATTTCTTCCTGTTGTTTCCATTATCTGACTTACTGTGGCCTTGTTTTCACCACTGGATTATTGTCAAGGATACCAGGTTTTTTATCATCTTTATTTTGTCTTTTCCTGTGTTCCTACAGAGCAGGAAAATAAGCTGCAAAAGCAGATGTTTGTTATTATTAATAGTGACAGTCCACAGAAATTCCACATCGGTGTATTCAGTGTAGCCTATAGAAATACTGACTCAGCTACAGGTTAAGAATTTATTTAGTCCAAGTCAGTGGAGTAGGGGAGCACTTGTGCTGTCCTTAAGCCGTTTCTAGTGTTATACCACTCACTCCTACTTTGCTCTGCGTTCTGGAGTTACACTAATGAAAGAACTTTTTGGTAGCCATTCACAGCCAGAAATTGGTTGATTTTGGCTTTCTGAAGCAGCCTAGGGAAGCCAGATGGCAAGTGAAGAATAATATTCCCTACCAAAAAACTTGTTTTCATCGCTGCTGAGATATTTTGTGCTGCATCTCTTCTCATACAACTTTGTTGTGTATGAGTTATGAAGAATGCATGATGTAAAACTTAATTTTGGTGGCAGAAATTACTTTTTAAATATGAAATAAAAACTAAACAAATGAAGTGTGAGTGTAAAATTGAGTGGAAGTGCGTATACTTTGCTGAGAGTACAAATCCGGGTTACAAGCTTTTGGTCTTGTTTGTTTTTTTCTCTTCTCCACAGTGTGCTATTCCTCCTGGTAGCAGCAGTGTGCCTTCCTTTATGTGACACACAGGTGGGCTCTGCTTTGTAAAGCAGCTCTAGTTAGACCTTGATGTTTGACGTCTTGTTAGCATATGAGGAATGCAGCTTTTACTTGTAAGCTAGGGTGGGATCCCTGCAAAGAAATTGTAAATGTCGCCTATTGCTGTGTTGTAGTCTTGCTGTTTTTAATGTGTTTGCATCATGGTAAAACCTCTGAGCAGTGCAGACATGCAGCTCTTCGGTGAAGCTGGTGGCTGGGGAAACCATAGTTTACCTTCATATAGGGCTTAGAGCAAATCACTTAGGTTTGAATTAATTGCTTGTATCTGCAGGAGGTTCCTAAATTAGCTTTGTAATCACTCTACATGCTTTCTGTAGCTACTGGAGAAAGAAAGGAAGGACCTCCAGACAGTAGCTCGTCCAGGAAAGGTCTGTTCCTTGGGGGTGCTTTTCTCTTTTGGAGACTTAGGAAGGCTGCTTCCTTGTTTTAGATACGTTAGTTAATATCTGAAGTCAGGTGGGATGAATCTAGGAACTTGTCTGGATGTGTCTGATCGAATGTAGCTGTGAGAGGTGTTGCACCTGTGCTAGCTCCCTTCATAGTCCATGGTGCAGAGCAGGAACTTCTGGTGCATAATTCATCTCCCCTGAAAGCAGACATCTAAAATATGCCAGGTGAATTCCTCTCAAAAATGTTTATTTTTCCCCACTGATTGTGAAGAGAGCCTGCCTTGCTCAGAGGCAGATGTCTGTTTAAAGCACTCTTTTGGATACTCTGTGGTTAGCGAGAGCCTTGGGGAGAGAGACTGCTTAACTGCTGCAGGGGCTGAGAGGGGAAAAGAGACAAGACGAAAACCTTAGTGATGTTCCTCTGGTCCTCTTGCTGCCCCCC